>CM050326.1:95385913-95580913 GCA_027475135.1 Bactrocera correcta | reverse complement strand
TTACCATTACTATTAGCATTACCATTACCTTTATAATAATGCTATACTCCAATTACTCGTTGAAGTTGCTTTCTAGTTGCATTATCATTTGAAACTGAATTTGAAAACGCAGCATTATTCACCACAGCTGACAGCTGTCTGCGTTGCACTGGAGTCACCCCAAAATGGCGCTCTTAAAACGCTACGCTTTCGGAGCGCCGCTCAGTGAACCACACACGAGTGGGTGGTCGAACTGCCAATGTTAAAGGGCAGGTGGGCTCCGCAGAGCACATCGCTACATATGATAATCAGTTTTAAGGAAAATTTCATGTTGAATTCGGCTGCAGACGGTCATTCGTGATTTTTAACTGCGTACAAACGGTTGTGATTTTAATAGGCATCCTCCGCGAACGATATACATGCACTCTACTGCTTTAGCGTTAATAAAGCAAGAATATTAATTCCCATTCAATAAAGTAAATATTGTGCTACTAAAGAAAAAATAAAAATAATTCAAAGAAAACTTTGAGAAGTTTCCGAAAGTTTTCCAAATATAGCAGCCAAGCGAATTTCTGTGAAAACCCTAGCAAAAAGTAAACGTAAAGGAAAATCATTTGTGAAGCATACGCGCACAAACACACCGACCAAAAAGTAGAGAAAAACTACACTGTGAAAGAAAAAGAATACGAAGAAAGCGAGAAAAAGTGAGAAACAACTTGAGCAGGCAACAAAAACCAGAGGCGATTGTGAGTGAGCAAAGCCAAAGCCTACGCCTGGCGGTGTCCTAGAGTTGTTTATACTTACTTGTGTCTGTGGTGGCGGGCGCGCTGCAGCGCATGTGTGCGTGTGTATGTGCGTGTTTGTCGTGAATATGCCTACAATGGTGTAGCGTTAATCAATACCAGCAGGGTGGTGCGCTCGGGAAAGCCGCTGCAAGCGATATCGTGCGTTACCAGCCACCACCACAGCACGCATGTTGCACACACTCGCATTGCGAAACATGAAAGCCGGCTACATTGTGCCAGCAGGCAGGCAGTCTGCCGATAAGCCAGTGTAGCAAGCAGCGCGCGTGCCTGTGTGTGTGCGCGCTGTGGAAAAGCGCTTAAGAAGCAATTAAATTTAGGTGGCATTAGAAAAGTGCATGCATTAATTGAAGTGATTGAGCACAGTGTGACAAAGCGGCGGTTTCGAAAAGTGTGTCAGAAAATATGTGGAAAAAAGTAAAGTGCAGCCTACTTTAAGGCGCATGGGTTTAAGTTCATTGTATACATATGTAAGAGTCCGTTAAGCTGTCATGCGTGCTTGTGTGCGGTAGAGGTGGTAAACGACCATGAAAATTCGCTGAATTTAAGTGAAGAACAAACAACGGAGTGCTCCTTTCATTAACTGCGGGAAGGGAAAGGCTGCGTTGTGATAAAAATAGAACTAAAAATATTTAAAAAATTAAAAAAAAAATAATAATAATAACTAAACCAACAATAACAGCAGCAAAAATGAAAGCTACAACAATAAAATGAGCAACAACAATAACCGAAAACAGCAGTAGACAGTTGCAGTGGCAACGAGCGTAGCTGACGACCTTCTTGCGGTTGATTTCTGTGTGTTTGTGCTTCTATATTTGTGTTTGTGTGCCTCCACTCATTTGCCTACTTTCCTATGCTATCTCGATGCACCACAAGCAACAGCGTCTAGTAAAAAAACACAAAAAACTGGCAGCGCTGCATACTTTTGGGCGTCACAACCTTGCAGCGCATTCGTAAAACGCCATCACTTTGGCTGTTTGCCTGCGCCACTCACTCATTTACGGAATTATTTGCACAAATTGAAAGCATTTGCATTTTCTTTGTGTTACGCTTTGTCTGAGTGCATGTGTGTGTGTCTGTGTTTGTTGCACTTGTCCCTGCCACAATCCAATAGTTTTGGATTGTTTATTTGAGTTGTGGCAATGAAAATACAAATAAATTTTCAATTAAATTCAAGTGTATAAATATGAGTAACTCTTAATGGAAAATGGTAGATCCAAGCAGTGTAAATAAATATACGAATATGAGGCTTTGAATAAGGAGTCGTAGATTATGGGTCTGTCTCTCAGCGAACTTATTTGCTACAATTTTTTTTAGATAAAAATGTTTTCTGTTACCAAAAAATTCATAAACTGCTTCAGTGGACCATCAGTACCGAACCACTGTAGAAAAGAAAATATTGGAAACAAATATTTATTTAGAAGTCTTTGAGAAAATAAATTGTACGTAAGGTATAGTAAGTGGGTATGACTCTGGTACTTATTTTTCGCTTTAAGCAGAATTGTTGAACTACATTTAATTTTTTAGAACCAGTACGCGGTTGTAATATATGCCCGAAGGATGTCAGCTAAAGTTTACTCATATGAAATAAATTTGATTAGGTAGTGTTTTAACTTACTTCGCTGGAAACCGATATGCTCTTGACTCTTCAGCTGCTTGTTTTTACAATTTTTAAGCTAAGCACAAGTAAAATAATTGAAAAAATAATTGAAGACATCGAAGAGATAGTTTCGAAATGCTATAATTGGGCATCAAAATATTCCAATGATGTTGAAAATGTTAGAGCGTAATTTCAACTCTGCTTTCCTTTTTTTTGTTTGAAAATACCTGTTATGGTCTCGTTGTTTTTTGCTTATAGCTCTCTCTTCACCTCTTGTTCGGCTTAATTCTTGGCATATTGACTTGAAAAGGCTCAGCATAGTCAAGTTAACTGTGAAAAATACTCTAACATAACACGCGTTCTTGACTGAATCCTCCTGCTGTGTGTCCAACTTAATTTCCAAATTTGTTCGGGATATGACAAGTATGAAGATACAGATAAGATCTTTTGAAAAGGGGGCTTAGGTGTCAAAAAATCATTTTTTTTTTTTTTGTTTTGACACCTAAGCCTCTTTTCGTATACCAGGTCACATATGTATTTCTTTGTGTCTGAATCGAAGTAAATCTAAAGTTAGTCTTCATTGAGCCTTTCTCAGCTTTTATTTACTTGTTCCTCTCGCATACTTGCAAGTTGCAGAGCTTATAGTTGCTTACGATACAAAAACACTAATGGGGGTGAATCTTGGAACAATTGGTATAATATTATAATGCATAAATCAGTTAAACTGGTATAATTAACATGATAGATCTACAAGTGCTTATACTACTTCAATCAATATCCACTTACCGCCATGTACTGAATTCAAATGGATAAACTTGAATTTGCAGGAATCGTATAGGATCAATGCATGTGAAATACAACAACTGTATGTACTGAATTTCTGATCAGAAATTGACTAAGATGAAAAAGGTCTAAAGTTAGTTGGAAATGAGAAGTCATTGTTTAGAGTATATTGGAGCTATGTGAAGATCAGCACCGATTGTATTACCTCTTGGCATTACTCAGTTATGCTCGAGAACATGTTTCAAAGAAATTTTATGAAGAAAACTCGCACAACTATATAATATCAATATAACAGATAACCATAGCAAAACATTCTCTTTTGCAGAATTCGTTTTTTTGTTATGAAAATTGTGCCTTTCGACAGTGATGCACTGACTATAGCGACCCTTAAACTTCTCGATACCGCCTTTTTAGTACGATTTGTTTTTTATTCAAAAAATATGCATAGCTTTTGGCGATCACCTCTTCATTCGGCATAAATATCTTCCCAGTATGCTTCTTTTGAGATCTGAGGTCTAAAAATAGTTGCTAGGGGCCAGATCTGGAGAATACGGTGGATGCGGTAGCAATTCAAAGCCCAAAATCATATATTTTTGCCATCGTTTTCACTGATGGTGGTTAATGTCAATTTCTGGTTTAGCGTAGCGATTCACGTTTAATGTTTTCAACTGACTCAAAAGGTATTGCCCGAAGCGGTCGCATGGAGCTAAATAGGGCGAGTATCGTGGTTTCGGCACGAAATCTCACGAAGAATCAATGCAGTATGCGAAGGTGCATTATCTGTGCGCAAAAACCAAGAGTTGTCGGCGCTTAATTACGATCTCATTTTACAAATAGTTTCGCGCAAACGACGCATAACACTCAAATAGTATTCCTTGTTGACAGTTGGGCCAGTCGGAAGGAGTTCGGAGTGCACCACACCTCGACATTCGAAGAAAACTGTCAACGTAACCTTGACCTTTGACCTACTTTGAACTAGTTTTTTCGGATTTGGCTCACATTTGCCATGATATCCACTGATGTATCGTCTTTTTCTGGTTTGGAAGCATGGATCCAAGGTTCATCCTCAGTATTATTAGGTTTCGAGACATCTTGGTAGTCGAAAAACATTGTTTCACAGACTTTAAAGCGACGCTGATTTTCGCAAAACTTGAGTGATTTTGGAAGCAATCGTGCTTTCACTATTCTTAAACCCAAATAATCTTTCAAAATAGTTTTCACTGATCCTTCCGATATTCCAACGATCCCAGTAAGATTTCAGACTGTTTATCGTCGACTCTCAACCATCACTTCTTTTGTTGTATTGTCATGTTGATCATCAGTTGATGTCGATTGCCGTTCTGGACGTGGTTCACCGTCAATACGTTTTCGATCCTCTTTGAATAATTTGTACCAATTCAAAACACTTGCTCGCGACAATCAATTATCACCGAAAGCCTCTACAAATATGCTGAATGTTCAGGCACCAGAGATTTGATTCCACAAACAAACTTTTCGATAAAAAAATTAGCGTTTTGCACTGTGGTCCGCATGTTTGCTATCTGGGCACTTGAAATGTTATAAACCGACATCGATTGTTCTTGAATGTGATATAGCATAGCCCAAAGGCAGTATTATTGTAAAAATCAACTTCGATACCTTTACAGGTTCTATATTTATATGGCGAAAGAACAATGAGGAATTTAAATTTTCGATACATGAGAAGTGGGCGTGGTTTTAGTCGTCCATTTTTGCTTTTAAAAATTCACCTAAAAGTGGGTGTGGCTACGCCATTTATCCAATTTAATAATCGGATTTTATAAAGCTCTTTCGTGCCATCTCTGGTGAGAAATTTTGTGTCTCTGGTGTATTTTTATAGTGTGTTATTGCACTTTCTAATAATGCGAATGCTATTAAATGGGAGTGGACGAGATTTTCATCTGATTTATCCCATATTAACTGCCATCACCACTACTATCTTAATCCACCACTACTAATCTTGGGTAGCATAATGGATTTAAAAATAATTTTTTTGATCCAATAACTACTAGGTATACTACTTATGAGCCAAGAAAAGAGCAACCCTAATGTTTACGTCGAAACAGTAGCTACGAAGTAGGAATTCAAGTAGGCTTCTCGTATTTCCGCCCGACTTCTTCATATTTGAGAACAAAAAGAAGTCACCCGGAGTGACATCGTGGTTTCACGTAGACCTCACTGCTATTAGTTACTGAAAATCTCACAATGTTGGCGAATTTAGGGGTATCACTTAACGTAAAATCTTGTTATGCACTTGTCAGAAGCCATTATAATCAAAAATTTCCCACCTTAAACCCTATAGAACATGCCCAAAAACTTGTTCATATTTGCAAAGCGAAGCTGCAAGCAAATTTCAGCCTTTAGAGTTTGCAAATACTATGTGCCATTTTGCGAGAGATTTGCCCGACTAAGCTGTTGAAATCTCACTGTTTACTCGCCAGAAATCTAACCAATTCATAAAATTTCAAGCTTAAATGGCCTGAAAGAGGACTTAAGAAAATATTTTGCTATTTATTTCTAACAAACAAAAAAAAAAAAAACGAATTTCCGCCATAAAGCAAAATTATCGCTCCTCAACGCACAAGTTCAGTTAATGCAATAACCGCGTGCAAACTTCAAGAAACTTTTCATATTTCGCACGAAGAGTACGCTTTTGTTGAACTTCCCCTCGAGATTGGTCAATACATACTTCACATTGGCCTTGCCCGCTATAAAATGCCCATTAAAGCCCACCAGCAGGCGCAGGCACACAAATACCCACACACCCTGCACACACACACACACACACACACATGCTTGGGGAAGGCATACAAAAGCTAGCTGGAAAATAAATATGTGCGTGTGTGCGCTTTGGAACTTTATTTTTGTATTTTTTGTAATAAAAACAAGCCTACTTTGCGGCGCCGTGGCATTATTTGCTTAAGCTACCGCATAAAGTGGTAAACATAAAGCAACAATGCGACCGGCATTTAATTGCAACGCAAGCGGCGAGTGAGTGAAGAGAAGGTGCAACAGCAAATGCATACAAAACTATTGGGTGGTGGTATGAAAGTTGCACAACAACAACAATAATAGCGATTGCTGGCTATAGCGCGCAGGTAGAGTGTTTACAACAACACGCAGAGTTGCAGCGAAGTCCATTGAGTATAAAATACTAAAATACTACAAAACTGCTTGCACAGGGCTGTTGTTGCTATTGTGACTGTTGTTGTTGTTGTGCCTGCAAACAAGACCCGCTACTTTGCGCACAAACACACACACACACAGCTCCAGCGACGCAGCGCTTGCATGTATGTATGGGTATACAGAAATAGTAAAGGGTTGAGCATGCTTTTGGGCGCAGCGGTGTGTGTGTGCGCCAAAGGCCGGTTGTGAAGTCTGTATGTGTAAATGCTGATGAAACGCTAGATATAGGTTGCTTTTGTATATGAAGTAGGTGTGGTTGCTGGCTGTTGGGTCCTGTGGGTGCCGGTGTGTGGACGCAGGACATCAGCTGCGAGCCCCACTGGCCTCCTCCTGGCCATTTTGATATTGTAGTTTGTAAATATAAAGGAGCATGCTATTTTTTTGCTTGTGGCAAGGCTGCAACATGCAGTTTTTGTGTTGAAACTGAAGCGCCCAGGAGGAAGAGCGCAGGATAGCGCCGTTTGTTGGGAGAGAATTCAAGCGCGATGTGCCGGAATTGGTGTAGCATAGCTAAAGGTGTATATGTAGGGGATGAGAATGTGGTGTATGAAGAAGTTTGAATACATTTTCACATATAGGCATGCCGAGAGAGATAAATGAGCGGGCCGTGTGGTGCAAAGTGCTTAACAAAATAACTGTAATTTGAAGTGTGTTTAAAAAAAATTTGTGGCAGCCTGAATTGCGTATACACTACGCTGCCAGCCAAAAAGTATGCTATGAAAAATTAAAATTAAACCGGCTGAGAGCGGTAGCGTGTATGGAGTGTGGTGAGAAATTAAAGTTAGCGTGGTGAAGAGTTAAGTGAGAGTGGTAAAGAGAGATTATACGATTTGAGCGCAAAGAGAGTAGAGTGCGGTTGTGAGTGAGAGTGGTTCGGAGAGGCGCCAAGTGAGTGAGAGGCAAGCGTATGCCGCAATTGCGAGAACCAGTGAGCGCAGCGCGTAGCACGCGACATTTCATTGTTGCCTTTTGCAATTAACTTGTTATTGTTGTTGCTTTTGTCACCGGTTTTACGCCAATGTTTGTTTATTTTCACTTGATTGTCGTTTTTGTTTGACATAAACGGTTGTAATATTTGCGCAGAGTAGGAGAAATACAAATGGAAAAACAAACAAATAAAAAAAACAACAAACAAAAATAAATAAAAACACAAAAAAACGTGAAGCAAGGTGTCAGTTTAACGTGAGAAAATATTATTGAACAAGCGATGTGTGCGTACTCCTAAATGTATGCTTAGAAAGCGCCACACATTAAATTAAAGTAAAATGAAATAACAACAACTAAGGTTAAAGTAAAACTGAAAGCGTACTTAACAAAATAGAACAAACAATTTAAATGAGAAGCATCAGCACCGAAGCGCACAAAGTTAAGTTAAGTTAAGTGAGCAACAAAGATAAACAAGCGGCAAAAACCGTGCAACAAATTTGACTATCAGCTAACGGAAACGCACAACGTCACAATCAACATTTAAAGCACAACACCAACGTTATGAGTGCTAAGCCGCCACCCGCCGCTAATGCGGACACTGAGAGTCCTAAAATGGCGCCTGAGATACCGCGCCTCACTTCGGAGCTCGCCGCACAGGCCGCCATACGCGCACAGCAAATACTACGCAAACAAGCCTCACAGGAGGAGCAGAGCAACGCACCCACCATGCACTTGCCACCGAAGCCGTTGGGCGCCGTGCCACCACCACTGCCACCGCAGCACAACAAGCCGGTACCGGCTATACCGGCACGCGCTGCCGACCGTGCGCCACCGCCGGAGATACCGCCAAAACGGCATAGTCTTAAGAGTTTACCAGATGGCTTTCCGCTGCCGCCACCCGGCCGCCAACCGCCGCCACTGCCCAGGAAACCTGCCTCCGCGCAGAGCTCCGCACAAAATAGCGCACAAAACTCGCCACTCATCGGTTTAAAGTTCAAAGATCGCCCACCATTGCCACCAGAGAAGCCAATTGATGTGCTGAAGCGCAGCTCAAACCCTTTCGATCCGCCATTGCTGTTGTCGGGCAGCAATGAAGCGCTGCCAAAATCGGCGGTGCCATCACCGGCACCCACACGCGCCAGCGAGGCAAAGAAAGCGGCCGCTGCCGCTGCAGCCGCCGCCGCAGCTGCTGCTACAAATTCCGCCACCTCCAGCACGCGTCTATCACCTACGGAAGACTTCGGTTCGGAGGATGCATTGCGCGGCATAGAGAGCGGACTACGCAATATGGAACGCGCCATGCAAGAACAAATGAATCTGCGTTCAATGGAGGCAGCAGCAGCCGCTGCTGCTGTGGCAGCACAGCAAAATAATTTCGATTTGAGTTTTAAGGCCGGTTTAGGTGGCAACACTGGCATACGCCATCCACTAAATAATCTCAATTTGCGCGGCCCAGCCGGCGGCTTGCCACCATATGAAAGGAATCTGTCGTTGGACGAGACTAGCGCACGCGATTTGGGTCTACTGCAGCAAAATCCGGCTGTGGCTGCTGTGGCCGCTGCCGCACGACAATCATTCGAAGAGTTGAAGCAGCTGCGCTCACAGCAGTTGCAGGGCTCTGCGACAGCGCTCAATCAAAGCGCCGAACACAATGCTATGCGCTCTACGATCGAACACCACATGCGCTCCTTGGACCGCAATCTACCGTTGGAGCTGCAATACAGTCGTCATCGCGTGCAAGCATCACAGGACTTCAGCAAGTCGAATATGATAGGTGTCGGTGGCGGTGCAGGTTCGGCCGGTACTGGCAGTGGCTCCGGCAATTTAGGTGGTGGAAGTGGTGGTGGTGGCGCTTCAGTTGGAAATGGTGGCGTTGGTGGTGGTGGTCCACCGATGCCCTTGACCAGTGAATTTCGTGAGCAAATACGTCAGCAGCTGCTTGGTAATGTGCCGGGCAATGTGATGCATAATACTGGTTTAACGCCAGGCTCGGCAGCGGCCGCTGCTTTGCTGCAACATCAAGCGCAGTCGCGGGCTGCAGCTGCTGCCGCTGCAGCAGCGGCCGCCGCTCAAGCAGCCGGTGGCTTGACTCGCGAGGAGATACGTATGCGGCGACGGTCGTCTCACGATGAGACTCAGATCGTGCAGAATGCCAGCGGCGGGATTGCGGGTAGGAGACTATTTCGTAGATAAATCTTAAAATAAGAATAAAGCAAAAGGGATTAATTTGAACATTATTTTTCTTATTTGTATTATTTTTATGCTGTACATATCCATTAAATGCTTTAGTTTACGAAATTGATTTTATTTCCTGTTATTAGAATCGTTACACTGATCCTTTTGATTTTTAAGATTTTTCCTAAAGTGTAGCTAATATCGACTATAAGTATGTAAATGTGTATCACTATTTCCCAAGAAGCTTCTGCTGGCTTTGTAAACTCTCTTGGCAAAAGAAAAAGTGTCTATGTCAACATAAACCTATCGGGTAAAAATCAACCGAAATCTGGAAATCCATGGCTTGGCATTTCATCTCATAATAATTACGCCAAACTTTTCCGAAATGTTTCAAAATCTGTGGGAAATATAGCATTGATACTGAAAACAATTTGTAGGCATAAGTTTAGTTCCGGTCTGCGCTTGTTTTATTGCTTTAGTGTTTTAAGTTTAAGTTTTGGGTGAAACATTCATCTGAGTTCCTACTAACTTTTCTAGGAACAGAAACTTTATGCTACACTTCTCTTAGTTCACATTAAAAGACTTTAGTTCTCAGCAACTATTTTAAAGCAGAAATTGCTACTAGTTCGATATAATATTTTCAGCGCGGAATAAATTTGCAATTTCTTGAGAGTTCAATATCCAGTTTGTGATGCGAACAATGTGTCCACGTCTAGACGTGCTACATGAGGCGGCTCAGCTTTTGTGGAAAATAGAGATCGTTCGCGTCGATATAATCAAATTCCGCGCAAAAGTCGGCAAAGATCCGGTTATAATGCTCCTTTTTGATGGTAACGACATTTTCTACAACACTTTGAAAGAAATAAGATCCGATCCTGACGCCAAACGGTGAATTTTTTGGGATGAAATTGCGGTTCCTGAACCCCACGAGTATTTGATTCACCTCAGCAACGACAATTTTGTTTGTTAACTTAGCAAATAACTCAGAAATGGACCTTATTCGACAAGGTGATTTTACGGGGGAACATGAATTCGCGTAATAATATTGTAAAACCTCAACCATCCAACCAGATCTGCATTACTTCGGTAATTCCCCGATTTACTTCGCAATCTAGCATGACGCTGATTACGTTGTCCGCGGTAATTGGACAAACCCGGGCTTCTAAGGCGGTGCGCTCTCGTTGTCATCGCACACATTCGAAGAATATACGTTCAGCGTCGTCTTCTGTCGCATCGTTGTATAGTCATGACGGCTTTTCGACCTTTCCCATTCTGTGGAGATACTTTTTGAAGAAGCCCTGACTGGATAACAGCTGGGTCGTGTAAACATCGACTTTTCCAAACTTACGTCCATAAGTGTAGGTCTTTTATTACACTGACCGTCCATCTGTCGCGACTCCCGTTCTCCCATCTTCTTTGCCATGTTGTTATTGTATCCTTCTTTATTTGTTCTATTGCGCTCTTGTTATTTTCGGACATTTCCTTTAGCTCTCACAGATTTTTCCTTTCATATGCCAGAAGGTCATTTGGGACATTGCCTGAGTCCCTTTCCTGCGACGTGCTGTATTTGTACCCAGAAGGTTAGTCTGGCGTTCAGTATTAAGCCAATGTAGTTTAATGCTTTTTATGTCCTAAGAATATCCGAAGTTTAAACCTTTTTTCGACAGTGTAGATCATATTCACCCACCTAGCGCTGTTGAAGGCGTTTAGGACATCCATGTTGTTTAGGGCAGAGTTCTTCCAGATTTGTTGACAACCGTTTCGAGTATGGGTTTAAGTAACCTTTCATAAAGCTTTCCCGCTGTGTCTAAGATGCAAAGTGGATTATGTGCTGATGATATGTTGGGATCTCTTTTTCCCTTACTGATTAGCACCAGCCGTTGCTTTTTCTATGGTTCAGCGAATAGTCCAGCTTCGAGGCAGGCTCTGGAGCAATTACTTTCAAATATTCTGCTGGGATTCCTTCCACGCCAGGTGATTTGTTAGCCTTGAGCTTTCCTGTGGCTAGTTGCAGCTCTTGGAGGAAAAAATAGGCGATTTGCGGAGATCTTAAAGTATGTTCTGTGTTTCTTTTTTCGTGTGGTGGAAAGAGTTGACGATGTGATCCATTTTGGCAGCTCGGCTTTGCTTGAGCGCCGAGTTTCTTCATTAATCGCGTAGTTCCTCCCATTTTTTCATCATCCTTTAATTTGAAGAGTTATGCATCTTATTTAATTTGGATTTTTTTGAAAAACTTTAGACTCAATTAGCTAAGAAAATTAAACGTAAAATTAAGTAAGATTAATTTTCCAATACAGTCAATTAATTTGCCAAATTAATGAGTTTTAACTAATAAGGTGCTTATGTGAAGTAAACTAAAGGAACAGATATTTGGTGATTTTGCTTGAAGAACTGGACACAAATTTTTGAACAGCTAGTAATGGTGAATTAGCAATTAAATAAATTGATCTTAATTACTGTCAATGAGCTATTGACTTAAGGTTTTCTTAATTGATAATAAGATAATTGTCTCTTAATAGGCTTAATTACCATAACAATTAAGGGGTTAGGGGTAGTCAGAGGCAGGAAAAAATTAGAATTTTCAATAATTTTTTTTTGCTATTAAATTATATTATTTTACAAAAGTAGTAACATGGCATTATTAAAGAATGTGTTGACTTGAAGTCACGAAAATTTAAAACAAAAATAAAAATTTTATTTTCAAAGTTATAGTTGTTTGTGTTGACCCAGTTCCAAAAAAAGGTACTTGCGGTGACAACCATAAGTGCTTGGAGAGTCATCTAAAATCAATCGGACAAAAAAATTAGTTTTATAAATAGATACTCCTGGGCCTGATCGAAGGATTTTTTTTTTTTTCTTTTTTTCAAAAATTAACAAAATGGCGGCCTCCGGAATTTTTTTTCAAAATTTTTTGGGGGAAAAAATCAACAGTCAATTAGTCTTAAAAAATCGAAATTTAAAAAAAAAAAATCCTTCGATCTGTCCCGAATTTATTATGTATTCTAAAAGCTGTACAAATTTCATTAAAATTTACTTAGCGGTTTTCGTGTTACAGTTGTCAACAGTTTAAAAAACGTAGTTTTTAGAAAAACGCGTTTAAAGTTTGCCTTTTTGCTTTGAAGTGTCCGAGCTCTCCTTGTTATTTGTCGAATAACTCAAAAACTAATTATCGGATCAACTTGAAATTTTCAGAGAATATTTTTAAGATATTACACTTAACGAAAATGCAAAAAAAAAATAGTTTTTCGAAAAATCTAACCCTTTAATTTTGCGGTTATCGCTGTTCGGTTGAAATTTCCTTTAGATGCAACATCAAAAATAATCTTTTGTTTTTTTATTCTTTACATAGAATTAAAGCAATTCTCGCTTGCGCCTCATTGCGCAGCTGATTTGGATTATATGCGTTGTTGTTTGAAAGGTAAAGCCAATGGGCAATTAAATTATAAAATCAATTTAACCGCAACAAGATCTGAAAGGACAACAAAATTTAACAAAGTAAAATAAATGTCGTTGATTAATACCAAGCCAGCTAATCCAAGCAAATGCAATAACCAAAATAGCTAACACAGCACAAACTAAAATCAATAAATAAATTTGAACAAACAAAATATAATTAAAAAATAATACTTAAAAGTCGCTACTCTGCTGAATTTGTACACTAAACACAAAACTCATTCATTGCAAGAACCTCGTGGTGTTCCCTTACTTTCCAAGCCCTGACCATAAAAATATATTTATCTTAACAACTTTCAAGAATATGTCTATAAATATTATTGTTAAGTAAATTTGCATGATTGTTCGGTGAAATAATTTACCCTGGGAAGCACACTTGGCAAGGTTCTCAAAAATAAATAATCAATGTTGCATTTCCGCAGTACGTTAGTGAAAAGCACTTTATAAGGTGAAAGCTTTAAGGAACTATAAAAAATGTTCATGTAAGTGAAAGCGCTTAGGCTCTTGATAATATAAATGAAAGGTAGATTTGTTACTCTAATAAGAAGTGAAAGCACTAAACACCGGAAAGCAATAATACATTATAGAAACAATAACAAAAAGCTTTCACATGTTCCTTTGTGAAGGAAAGCTTTGAAAACACACGCAGCTTAATTTGGCTAAAACTAAGGTTTCACTTACGTAATGTACACTCAAATGAGCTTTAATGCCGAAAGCTGGTGAAAGCTTCACACCATATATATTTATATTATTTTTTATGTACTCACCTGTGTTGTAATTTGTAATAATTTTTTAAATAATCACAATAACATAAAAACCAGTTATTTAATTAACCAACTTAATTTGCATCAAAAGCTTTTCTAATTTGCAGATATTTTTTCTGTTTTCGCTATTAATCTATAGTTACACGCTTACGCGAACACTGGGATGACACGTCGCAATGCGTGATGCAACGCGCCGCCCAACTGAAGAACATGCTCGGCGATTCACAGCGGTAAGTGAGGCGTTGAAATTTTGCTCGAACTAATTTTAATTAATACAAAAACTTTTAGCTATGAAACCAAGCGCTTGGAGCTGGAAAAGTGGCTGGCACGCATGGAGGCACGCGCCGAACGTATGGGCAGTGTCGCGACCACCGCCGATGTTTTGGAAGCGCAACAAAAGGAGCAAAAGGTGAGCGCCGGCCAGTGGGTTTATACTATTTAAAATTATTTATATTTATTTTTTCTTTTCCATAAAGTCCTTCCACGCCGAGTTGCATCAAAATAAGCAACAATTTGAGCTCTTCAACGCTTTGACACAAAAATTGATTGCTGTTTATCCATCGGATGACACTACGCGCATCAAGAAGATGACGGAAGCTATTAATCAAAGGTGAGTTTGGTTCGTAAAAAATGTTAGCTCAAAGATAATTAAGCGTGAAGTTATATGAAAACACTCAAGTTCTTTAACTCATACGCAAGCCATGCATAGAAGCCAATTTTTCTTGTTCGCGATAATAGAGGATATGCCATATATGACAGAGTGACAGAGGGGTTTTAGATCTGTTATAAAATTTACTCCTCTGCAAATTTTACTGCCTTTGGATCATCGTACTTGTCGAGTACCCATTACTACTGAGCATCTCTTAGTATTGCGGATCATCAACAATGATATTTGTGATCTTGATAGACTTCTAGCCAGTACTTGAGGTTCTTATTGAACAACACTAAGCGGTGCTGTAGACTTCTGAACAAATTACTGCAATATGTCTTATGACTTTGATAAAAATCGCACCAAATGTCTCTCAATATATGACAGTTTTCAAAATAAACTAACTTTACGTATACTTGGCTTTTATCTCTTTATTATTATGTTTTTGTTTTTTACAAAAAGATTGTAAAAATGTAACAGATTGAAAGACATGTTGCACTTCACTTAAGTCTTCGTTTCTATAAAGATTAAACTTTGCTCAATCGCACCACAATTCGAGATAGTCTATTATAATACTTTATACAATATTATGATAAGTATCGTTAACATTTTCTTATATAATAACTATCAAACGCTTTATTTATGCAGATATTCTAACCTAAACAATGGCGTCATCAATCGTGGCAAGCAACTACACGCCGCTGTTCACAGTCTTCAGTCCTTCGATCGCGCCATGGATCAAGTATGTGCCTTTTAACACCTCTGCTTTTATATTTTAAATATTGACTTTTACTTTTTTTTCCAAATTTCCCAAGTTCCTCGCTTTTCTCTCCGAGTCTGAATCACTCTGCGAGAGCGCCGAAGCTGAAATTGATCGCAATCCGCTAATGTTTAAGGTAAGTGTAGACATTTTAATTTCTTCACAAATTAAGCTTGCTGCCTTCATATAATATATACATACATTGTATTTGAAAACTAACCTTACTATCAGTATGAAAAGGTACAAAAATTGGTTACCCTTCAATCATGTGTCACGACAGATATAATTATTTTGGTTGGGAATTGCTGTATTTGCATTTTTGTTTTTTTTTTTTGTTTTATATAACAGTGTTAAAAAATTTAATTTTTTTTTCATATAATCAGGGATTCCTGAGTGTATGTTTGACCTGATAGTGTTCCCCGATACCATTACTTATAACTATTTTTGACGGTTTTGTGCTCTTCTAAACATAATACAGGTCTTCAAAAAGATGAAACACCAAACTTTGTGTCGAAAAAGGCATTTTTCTGTAAGTTGATTATTTATAGGATATATAGTAATACTATAACCTTATAGGGATTTATCAGCTACTTGTAGTCTAAACGGAAAAAGCGACCTGGTGGTTGAATAATAATACAGTAGTTAACCTTATCTCTGTTTGCTATTTCTTTACATTTTCTACAAGTATAATATATGTATATTTCAAGGCCTCCTTGAGCGGACGGTTTGTCTGGTATTACATTTCAGAGAATACTTCAGATTTAAAGGCTGTTTTTTATTGTTATTTTTAAGTCTCTAAATAGGTTTTAGAAATTTGTAAATTTGTGAAGAGCGTTCAAAAAATAACGAGAACGCTTGCATAAGATCACACTCTGAATCCAATTTTCGACGGTTTTCAAGCATAAACGGCCGTTACTGCTGCAATTTCACGTTCGATATGCGAACGAAGTCAACCAATTGCTGCTAACCATAAACTTGACTTAACTCCAGAAGAAATAGTCTAATCGCACAATAAATTGATTGTGACATTCGCTGTGTAGCTTGTGGCGCCGTCCTCTTGGAATCATGTCTTTACTAAGTCCAAGTCCATTCAATTCGGGCCAAAAATGACGCCGCCAGCCCATAAACCGCACCAAACCTTAATTTTTTCGGAATGCTATGGTGACTCATGGAGTACATGTGGATTGTTGTCTGAAATGATTCTCAGCACTGAAGATGTTCTTTCGATGAAAATCCAGATCATTTTCAAGTTGTTGTTCAGCCCAATTCACGCACGTACGACGATTCTGGTGGTTAAGTGGCTTCAGTTCTTGGGCCAGTTTAATCTTGTAAGTGGTGTAATCCAGGATCTTTTCGCAAAATCAGCCACAACGACGTCACAGAGATGCCAATGCCTGAGCATGTCGTGTGGGAGACTGATTTGAGTCTTCCTCAATTGATGCGCTGTCGGCAGCAATGTTCTCGACACTACGGGTACCCCTTTGTCCCACTGCCACGAGAACATTTTGTACTGCGCCTGTGGTATCAAATTTTTTCACTAGACGCTCAATTCTTGATATGATAAGACGATTATGATGACCATAAAATTGACTTAGAGCTCTTAAAGTTGAGGAATTTCGCTAATAAATTTTTATAATTTCGACTCGTTGTTTTTTTCCCATTCGATTTCCGACATCATCCAATACATACATATCCGTTTGTATCTTCTTCTTCGTTACTTTCGTAGGAACTGCTTACGCGATTATAGCCGAGTCAACAACAGCGCGCCACTCGTTTCTTCTGTTCGCTACGTGGCGCCAATTGGATATTCCAAGCGAGGCCAGGTCCTTCTCCATTTGGTCCTTCCAACGGAGTGGAGGTCTTCCTATTCCTCTGCTTCCCGCGGCGGGTACTGCGCCGTTTTTTTAGTCTAAATTAAAATATTAGTTAGAAATATAACGTTCATTAATTAAGCGTTAATTGTGTCAATTTTATATAAATTAACAGAAATTTGTGTCAGTATAAGCGCTCAGGATTTTATTTAATGAAATATTCTCATTTATATCAGGGGTTTGAAAGAGTGCTCAATAATTCTGATAATTGGCTAATTTTTTCTACATTATTATGTTTGATTAGAGAATCAACTACTTCACTAAACTATTGTAATGTACGCTATTGACGTCATTTCATTATTTTTTAATTACTTCAATTAATTTTCAATTTTTTGTATGTGGATTTGAACACAAAATTTGCTCATTTACTTAATTTAGAAGTCGTTTGAAATATTTAATTTCATTATTTTCTTCAGCACATGAGTTGTATCTCATTACGACAACCAAATGTTGATTGTTTATACTATAAATCGATTCTGTAACGATAATCGAATGCCTAAGGATTCACAGGATTGTTTCGAAAATCTGATAACCCAACCTTTAATCAGTTTAAACGATAAAACTTTAATTTTTTCTACTTTAATTGTGCTCAATTAGCATTTTTATTAAGCGCTATATTTTCTCATTAAAAAAAGCTGAACGAAATTTTATTATAATTTTTATTATTTTTTCTTGTATATTAACCTAGTCAATTGCCATTAAATTTAGTTGACTTCGATCTTTAAAAAATCACAAACGAAGTGCCTGACATTGAGCTAATTATTAACATTATTTATTTACCAACAAATTTTCTAAAATAAAAACAAAACTCAATTTGTTTACGAAAACATTTCGAGCAGACAATTTCAGCATTTGTTTATTAATTTTGTGGTCTCCTGCCAACAGACGAGTTCATTGCGCCCATCAGCGACCGCATTACACTTGTCTGTTTCCGAAAGCGTTGTCGTACAAGGCATAATGATCAATTAAAATGTTTTGTTATCAAATTGCACTTGAAAATCCATAAAACTTAGCGCGAGCGGCAAGCAGACCGGCGTGGGCATATGTTTTTCTTCAACCACAACAACAATAACAATGAAGGTTCCGCTTTTCTCGCTTTTGTTGTGAGTGCCAGTCGTTACAACAAAGCGATTTTGGCATGTGACGTTCCCGCAGCGCGTTTATCGAAGGCATTACTTTGGATGCTTAAGTGTGGATGGCGCATCACGGTACTATTATACCTCTGGACACAGTCTTTTTGACATGCATAGCTGCCGGCACTCACTCTTTTTTTTATATGTTTTCGTGCTCTCCGCTCTACGCGGTTTTTATCAATCGCTTGAGTGTGACTATAATTGCATTTGCTTTGATTTCGTGTATTTTTCTTTTGCTTTGCGCTCTTATTTTACTTTTTGTTGCTGTGCTCCGTTTGAACTGAATCAATTAAAATGGAAATGAGCGGGTGAAAAAGTTTGTGATAATAAAAGTTTTGCATCAGAGCGTAGACTGAGCGTTGGAGCGGCGTGTGCAGAGCGCGTCAGTCTGTTGGCAACTGCGCGCCCACTTGCTTGCAACACTGTTGCATGCAGCTAGCAGCGCCAGTGGGCACTTGAGGCGTCTGGCGCACGCCACAGATGCAACAGCGACTGGCACACACAAACACACCTACTGCCTTTGATGGTTGCGCTGGCGGAGCATTGGCATCCACTTCAAATTAATTACATGATTCCGATTCCTCTACTTACGCTTTGCCTTCTTTGTTTTGCTTTTGTGCCTGTTTTTCTATTTTTTCCTTACGCAGAGATTTGAATTTGAATTTGAATTTCGAAACACTTTGTGCGTAGATGCACGCATTCTCAATTAAATCTGCTTAATTTGAATTGGCGTATCGGTGCCTTTGCGTGAAGCCTTCCAATGCATTGTATATTCATGCGTGGGATATTGAACAGTGAAAAAACACTGAAGATTCGAATGCAAGTGTGCTATATTGAGTTGCGATTTATAGACGGATGGATGTGTGTATTTAGAACTTTTTAGTATTTTGAGTTGATTAATGCGTCGAAAGGAGCGATCGGAAAGATGCCGCACCAAAACGGCTTTACTGAAACAGTCATGTATTAATTGGTTTCAATACAAAAAAAGTTGAATTTGGGAACAAAATGTATATCGATCTTGATCTACATTTCATTTAAGGTTTTGATAAAATATATTACTGATAATAAAATTTTGTTTACAATTATTCCGTATTCTGAAACTAACTCTTACCTTTACTATGACATGATCTTTATGCATTTCAATGCCCTTTAAATGCTTAAAAGTGCTTTTAGACCTACATAAATACATACATATGTTTTAAATTAACCTGTTTTCAAATTTGCTCAAAAACTCGTATATCCTGCTTTTCTTCTTGAGAAATGTTTAATCTCCGCACTAATTGAAATTATTTTCATACACTCGGGTATAAAAAAACAAGCTCACTCAAGTTCTTACTTTGATTTTTATTTTGATCTTGAAATTTATTTGCTTACTGACTCAAACCGATGATGATATTGTTTGGAATATTAATTAATTATTAATTTATTAATTGTTATGTATGGAATCTTACTAATTGAAAATACCCTGCATAGGATTCCTTAGTTTTTAAGATATCAAACTGAGATTTAGCAAAGTTCTCTGCTCAGTTAGAAGTTGTTCATTTGTTGGAATCGCCAATATAGGACCACTGCTGCCATGCAAACTGAACTGAATCACTGAGCGGAATCAAGTCAGTGTATGGAGAACTTTTTAATTTGACAAGATATCTTTAGGAAATTTGGTATAGCTTATTGTCTTAGACTTTCCAAAGAGGTTGTTCAGATTGATCCACTATAGCATATAGCTGCCATACAAACTGATCGATTAATTTAAAATTCTTTTTATATTTATTTTTTATATTATTTTATTTTAGATTCGGTGCAACAGAAGCACATGTTTTTTTTTTTTGTTGCATATTTTTATACTCTGAAGAGGGTATATTAAGTTGGCCACGAAATTTGTAACACCCGGAAGGAAGCGTCGGAGACCCTATAAAGTATATATGTGACCTGGTCTACGAAAAGGGGGCTTAGGTGTCAAAAAATCAATTTTTATTATTTTTTTTTTTTGACACCTAAGCCCCCTTTTCGTAGACCAGGTCACATATGTATATAAATGATCAGTATGTTGAGCTGAGTCGATTTAGCCATGTCCGTTTGTCTGTCTATCCGTCTGTATATATACGAACTAGTCACTCAGTTTTTAAGATATCGTTTTGAAATTTTGCAAACGTTATTTTCTCTTCAAGAAGCCGCTTATTTGTCGGAACTGCCGATATTGGATCACTATAACATACAACTGCCATATAAACTGAACGATCGGAATCTAGTTCTTGTATAGAAAACTTTCACATTTGATAGTGTATCTTCACCAGATTTGGTATAGATTATTTTCTAGGGCAACAATGTAATCTCCGAAGAAATTGTTCAGATCGGCGTACTATAGCATATAGCTGCCATACAAACCGAACGGCCGAAATCAAGGGCTTGTATGGAAAACTTTCGCATTTGACATAATATCTTCACGAAATTTGACATGGATGACTGCTGAAGGTAATAACATAATCTCCGAAAAAATTGTTCAGATCGGATTACTATAGCATATAGCTTCCATACAAACTGACCACATAGTTACTTAAAGAAACGCACCTGTGAAGAGTATATTAGCTTCGGTGCAGCTGAAGTTAACGTTTTTTCTTGTTAAATTAATTTTTTTTTATTTTGCGCGGTCTTCATCGTACTTGTATATTTTTAGTGATATGTGTTTTATACCTTCATCTTGATAATAGTTGTGCTCTCTATCTCTGAAGTTGTAGTGACATTTATTAAAAATCGAAAGAACATTTTTTGGTATACAAGGTCTGTCGCAAAAGAAACAGAACTTTTTAAATATAACTGTTTCTGGTGGCGCCACCTATTGGTGGGTATATGAAATAAAAAGTTTGATCTCTTGTTGACATTTCGTAAAAATTTTAAGACAATTAGATAACTAAACTTAGATTCCAAGAAGGTCGTGAGGACCTCTGTGACCATCAGAAGTCACCGAAAAAAAGTCGTCTTCAGAAGTCAAAAATAAAGACAATGCTGATTTGTTTATACGATTCCGAGGGTATTGTACACCGAGAGTTCATCCCACCTGGAAAAACTAATAATGTTGTGTTTTACCTTGGTGTTATGAAGCGTCTTTTGTCACGCATATTTCGTGCTCGACCAGAATACCGTTGGGCAGGGTCCTGGCGTCGCTTGCACAATAATGCGCCGTGTCATCGGTCGACGCTTGTCACTGATTTTGTGACAAAAAACTCCATATTAACCATTAATCACTCACCCTACTCACCTTACTCACCTGATCTGGCATCCTGTGATTTTTACCTATTTGGAAAACTTCATTTGCTCATGAAAGGACACTGGTTTCAGGCCATTCCAGTTATCCAAAAGGCGACGACCGATATTCTCAAGAGCATACCGAAAAATTACCTTAAACACTCATTTGAAATGCTAATTGACCGGGCTTAACGCTGTATCGAAGCACAAAGGAACACCTTGAATAAAAAAATATAACTTTTGAAAAATATTAATTTTTTGCTGTTTTTTAACAGTCCTGTTTCTTTTGTGATAGACCTTGTATATTGTTTTAAGATTATCTCTTTCAAATGTTGACCTCAACTACGTTTCAGATGGTCCCGTTGAGTTAAATTTTTCATGACTGGTTCGTGTATTTCCACTGGCAACTGGCGAAAGACATCCTTGCTGTTTTGCTCCAAGACCTGTTTCGAAGTGGGATTGTCCGAAAAGACTTTAGAATTTACATATCTCCACAGGAAGAAATATAACTGTGTGATGTCACATGATCTTGGTGGCCAATCGACCGGCCCAAAACGTGAAATTATCTGCTCGCGGAAGTTTTGTCTCAATAGATCCATTGATTGATGCGATGTGTATGAAGTGGCGCAGTCTTGTTGAAACCAAATGTCGCCGAGTTCAGCAGCTTCAATTGAAGACATCAAATTGATAGTTATCATGTCATAATAACGGTTGGCATTAACGGTCCGACACCGGTCCATAAACCACACTAATTCGATAGTTTTTCTGAATGAAATGGCAGCTCTTGATTTTCTTCAGGCTGCTTTTCATTCCAGATGCAGCAATTCTGTTTTTTTCATATCTATTGAGCCAGAAATGGGCCTCATCCCCGAACCAAAATTTGGCTAGAAAACATCGGATCTTCTTGGAATTTAGCCCATAGAGCGAAGCGATTTCGCTTTCAAAGATCGAGCGACTTCAGTTCTTGCACAAATTGTATATTGAACAATTGTATATTTAACAATTTGAGATCTCGACAAAGAATGCACCAAGTCGTTACATACGTCAGTCCGAATTGCTACGAACGGCGCCGAATCGACCCACCACGGCCTTCGTGTGCACTCTCAACTACGGCTACTACATTCTCTTCACTGCGTGCTGAATGTGGTCTATTTGGTTGAATATTATCCAATAATGTTTGATTTCAAGATGGGTGATGGTGTTGCGCATAGTACACTCAGTAGGCAGATTATTTAATCATAACTTGAGCGAAGCATGCGAAACACATTTCTTACAGAACGAGAAATTTCGTAACGGAGTGGAAGGAGTTGTAAACCTTCTTCAGACTTAAGTCTTTCCATGATGAAATTCCAAACAATACTGTACAAAAATCGCATGACAGCTTGTCACGACTCACGCATGATGTATTCCAGAAAGGCTATCGAAAAAAGTACCTCTATTTAGATCACTCGTTATATGCAAATACTTGAATTCCGATTCACCTTTTTTTGCATCTTCAGTTATTTCCCTGTCTTTGATGCTTGCAAGTTGCAAGAGTGTTCGGTTGCACCCGAATTTAGCCCCTCCTTACTTGTTTTATGATTTAACCGAATTTGGGTTTCTAATTATTATTGAAATTGAACTACCATTTTTTTATTTTTTGCTAATATTTAATGGCAGAACTTTATTTGATTGCTTGTTGTAATTCGGTTATACGGAGTTTGTTGCACTGCTCATTGACAAATATTAATATTTATGTTATATAATTCAGTGTGTTGGTTGACACAGATTTCATAAATCAATACGTAGCATTTCATAATATTTAATGAGTGCAATGTGCTCGTATTTACTATTATATTACATACATATAAATATGCCTACGAATTATACGCACTCTATGGAATCAACAAACTCATATATGCAACTGCATGTACACATACGTCTATATGTGTATGTATGTAAGTTTGTGTTTGTAAATCTGTGTGACCTCATAGTTGAACTAAATAATTGGAAGCATGCGTTCGATTAATACCCCGCTGATTAAGTGGTGCTGACTTCAAGTGAAGCTCATTCATTCCCATTTCTAGTTTATTTTTTTTTCTACTTTTTTTTGTTTTCATTTACTCTTTATTACTTTCGTTTTTGTTACTTGATTAGAATGCGTGTCATAAAATCTCTTTTTCATTTGACAATCAATTGATTGTTGCAACACTTTACATGCACTTCTGATGACTTTTGAATGGGCTTAGAATTAAAATGGGGCAACCGCAATCATCGAAATTTGCTGTAGTTGTTGCTGTGAAAAGCAGAAGTATGGTTCATGGGTTTGATCGTTTTTTTATTCTTCGCGTTCCTAGACTTGATAATTAGGGTTTATTGAAAAGCTTTTAAAAGTGCTGTTATTGCAGTTATTTGTTGTTATTGTTATTTTTATTTAAAATTAATAGCACTTTAGTGAGTGTCTTCTTCTCTTCTTTACTGGCGTAGACACCGCTTACGCGATTATAGCCGAGTCAACAACAGCGTGCCAGTCGTTTCTTCTCTTCGCTACGTGGCGCCAATTGGCAAAGCCAGGTTCTTCTCCACTTGGTCCTTCCAACGGAGTGGAGGTCTTCCTCTTCCTCTGCTTCCCCCGGCGGGTACTGCGACGAATACTTCCAGAGCTGGAGTGTTTTCGTCCATCCGGACAACATGACCTAGCCAGCGTAGCCGCTGTCTTTTAATTCGCTGAACTATGTCAATGTCGTCATATATCTCGTACAGCTCATCGTTCCATTGAATGCGATATTCGCCGTGGCCAATGCGCAAAGGACCATAAGTCTTTCGCAGAACCTTTCTCCCGAAAACTCTTAAGGTCGACTCATCGGTTGTTGTCATCGTCCAAGCCTCTGCATCATATAGCACGACGGGAATTGTGAGCGAATTATAGAGTTTGGCTTTTGTTCGTCGAGAGAGGACATTACTTTTCAATTGCCTACTCAGTCCGAAGTAACACCTGTTGGCAAGAGTAATCCTACGTTGGATTCCCATGCTGACATTGTTGGTGGTTTTTACGCGGGTTCCTAAATAGACGAAATGATCTACAACTTCAAAGTTATGACTGTCAACAGTGACGTGAGAGCCAAGTCGCGAGTGCGACGGCTGTATGTTTGATGATAGGAGATATTTCTTCTTGCCATCGTTCACTGCCAGACCCATTTGCGTTGCTTCCTTGCTCAGTCTGACGGCGCGGGGTTAAGGCCGATGATATCAATATCATCCAGTGAGTGTCTAGTTGATATAATTTTGAACACTTAGAGTTTTATGATTTGCAGTTTCTACTTCTTAATACAATTTATTTGATAACTTTGAAGGAGAATATCTTCCAGGTGTAGTTTTCTCTCCAGAGAAAAATCTAGAAAATATTATTCTAAGAGATGCTGTATCTAATATACTGAGTGTTGATCTGTCTATGGAAATGATTCCATAATTTCTTAGCAAAACCATAGGCAACATCCAGTCAAAGAAAGAACTGCCAAACTTTCTCAGACATTTAGCACTCTCGTCTTACTTTTTGAAATGCAGACTGATGATGTCAAGTTTATCTGAGTGTAAAGACCGTCCTCAGCTTGAAAAGCAGGAAGTTCAATTGTACTGATAAATCAAATAAAAGCTCCACATACATGTTTCGTGGAAAATACGAAGTATAGTCGTTTTAGAACTCCAATAAATAGTGTAAAGTAAGTCTTAGCCAAGTAGATAAATTTTCGCAGTTTAAAATAAATTTCCCGGGCAACATTAGTCTAAATGACAGTGCATGACTCAGTTGGGTTTAACACATAATATACTCGTTTCCAAAGCGAATGTTATTCTATATAATCTAGAAGCCATGTGGTAAAATTTTTTTATCAAAGAAGCGAAAGCGCACACTATTTATAAATCGATTTTCATACTCTTGCAACTTGTAAATTATAATAGTTTTGCTCACCTAATTATTGTATTAATCACCTAAATCTATCTAACTCGCTTAGTCTTAAATGATCAGGATGATGAATTGGAAGATGGGCGAGGCACTGCACACTTTTCGGTGAAATCACATTTCTCGGGACCTGCCATACGGATTTCAACAAGTTTGGTATCTGACACCTCTCTGACATACTTATGTTACAGTGTGAAAATGGGCGCCTAGCCCACTTCCCATATACATAACACAATTTTGACTCCATTAGAAACTTCTGAATTAGTATTTTAGGATAAAACTCTGCACGAAGCTCGCAAGTGTTCAAAATGTGGATATGCTGCATGAAGTTGACTTCTGATCAAAAATATCGGTCAATATGTGAGAAATAATTGAAATTCAGGGATAGTCCTTCTCTGACAATGGTATGTAAAAAATGGGTTGAATCAAGGCAACACTTCTCTTAGCCTAATTTGAAGATTTTCTTACCTAAAAAAAAGGTTTCGGAACTTCTGGATGACTTTATACCTAAAATAGATAAAATTTGGTGAAAGCCTGAAAGGATTTGGCTCGTCTTAGAAGACCCACACGGTCGATTGCTGTTTTGTTTCGGTCTCGTACGCATACATAGATCCATGATTCGTCACCTGTGACGATCTTATAAACGTCTTTGAAGCACCGCGATCGTATTTTTTAGCATTTCTTTACACCAATCCACACGAGCCTTTTTTTTGAGCTATTGTCAAATTGTGAACAAACCTTTTTTACGGCCAGGTGTTCATGCAATATCGAGTGCATGCTGGTGGGAGAAATGCATAGGCATGCCTCTATCTGAAGGTATGTTAAATGACGGTCTTGCATTATCAGTTCACGTACGGCATCGATGTTTTTTGGCACAACGACGGTTTGGACGACCTTAACGGAACTCGTCTTTGAGCGAGCGTCGGCCACGATTGAATTCGTTGTACCAGTTTTTCACAGTGCTATAGGATGGTGCTTCATAGCCATACAAAGATTTTAGTTCATCGATACACTCTTGTCGTGATAATCCACGTCGAAAGTTGTGAAAAATGATCGCACGAAAATGTGCACGAGATAACTCCATTTTTTGGCCGAGATGAATTTTTTAATTCCCTGTAAATAAAACAGTTCACGATTAAATGACAAAACGTTCTGAGTGATGTTATGCTAAAAAATGTCAAACTTTCCAATGGAAATGTCAGATTGCACCTGGCAACACTTAGTGTTGCCTAGTCCAGAAATATATATAGCAGCCTACGTAGGATTTTTAAACAAGCGGCTGACTTTATTCTATATGTTTGCTTTTTTCCATTGACCAATATGGTTATGAGCACTACAATTTTATTATCGACTTCATCGACGTTCACTTCAGCGCCCCCTCAGTCAAGAAAGTATCAATTTGACGACGAATTAATGAAGACTGCTTATTTGTTTGTTTAATCATAAAATTTTCTACTAGAGATATACTGTTATAATAAAAACAGGACCCTTAAAAGACTACCAGGAGTATGCCAGTCTGAATTCTAAGAGGTGTTCACACAACTTTAGTCCACACGATTCAAAATTAACTGCCACAATACAGTTGAAAGTTCAAATAAAAGCTTAGGCATGGAAAGACTGTCAGAAAGTTACAGATTTTGAATTAAAGCCACTTCGCCACACAAAATACAATACAAAAAAGCTTCTTTCAGCTAAACAGAAACTTTGTACGTGTACATATCCTGATAGCTTTTTGCAATCACGTGAAAGCTTGCCAAAATAGATTTTGCTAATGAGAGCTTTCTCACATCACTTAGCAGTTAAACAAACCATTCCGACGCAGCTGTTAACTAAGCTCTCCAACAGCTGTTTCGTACCTACCGGTATGCTACACCCACGTGATTATCACTTTTGTTTTGTTACCAGTATTCGCGTGCAGCAGGCAAACGGCAAGTTGACGAAATATGACAACAACAATACAATGCTTGCGCGAAGTTGCACAGCATCATTTGCCAAGCTACTTGCTCGACTGATAGCGTTGCCGAGTGAATCTGTGCACGGGCAGTTACCACAATTCGGTTCGTGTGTGTGCTCAGAGCGCGCCGGAGAGCAAACTCTACACAGTTAAGCTCTTCACGGCACAGCTACCATACATACATATGTACGTTATCAGGTCACAGCAGCCACCGGCCCACCACCAACCGCTAAAATTATTTACCCACCGCCGTGACTACAATTCTAAGCCAAACAAATCGCTTGCTTACAGCTTGCGGTTGCCGCTTTGCCAACTTTTTTCGGCATTTTTGGCGCGCTTAGCGCCTTTCGAAGCATCTCTTGCCGGCTTCCGTCCACTCAGCCAGCTGCCAGCTGGCTAGGCAGGCACACGAGCAACTGGCATTGTGTTGTGCCGGTGCGTTAGCGACGACGTGTGTCGGCTGAGCTGCAAGGGTGGCACTCGCCTCGTCTTATCGCTGGCAGTAAACACTTACGCCGTTCACCCAAACACACTAAGAAGTCTCCAAACAAAGTGTTGTCTATAGTACGTGTGTAACGGTATGCAACGAAGATGAGAAGATGCTGGAGACTCAAGTGGCGCTTCGTATGTGTGTCAGTGTGTGAGCGGAGGTGGAAGTTGCGTACACTTATGGGTTATTGTTTGTGTGGGTGTTTGTGTGCGTGCGATGCGCTTACACATCGCCGCCAATTCAACTCGGAAATCAGTTCGTGTTTTGAATTTCTCCGGATCGCATGGCAGCAGCGGAAGATTGCAGCGTGTAGAGCGTACGCGAATGAAAATTCAGAAGAAAATATTAAATTATTAAAAAAAGAAATAGTGAAGCTTGTGTGAAATTAAAATTGAAAAGAGTGGAAGGAAAAAATTTTATTATAAAAGTTTCAAAAATAAAAACTTTTTTTAATTAAAGTAAAGGGTAATAAAGCCTTTATTGGTAAAGCTAGTTCTGATAGACATAAAAGCGGGTAATTCAGGTTAAAGTGTGTGTTGGAAAGCTAACGATAAGCAGAAAAAATATATAATGCAGTATAATAGTGTTAAAATAATAATATTAATGTGTTCCTAACTAAAAGGTCCTAGAGTGTTGTCGCGTGATTCCACAAAAAATATTTTGCCTTTCAATCGAACACATTGAAGGTGCTTAAAAAATAATATTCTAAAAATTACCAAATTTTTACATACATACATACATACATAAAAAAAAACAAAAAAAGTGTAAAAATTTATATTAAAAATTCTACGAAAAGGAAATAAGTGTCAATTAAAATATGTTATAACAATTACTGTTAATATATATAAAAATATGAGGAAAATAATACGAATTTTCTAAAAAATAATATTTATAAAAAAAGCTAGAAGGTGACACCTGAAAGCTGTAACGAAGATCAAAACAGTTTTGTTTTATTTTTTTAAAGAAAAATCTTGAAACTATTAAAATAAATAATTACAAAATGTATAAAATATGTGTAAAAATAGATTCAAATTTTGGTGATTTTAATTATTTTAATACACAAAAATTTAAAAACGTTTCAATATCAAAATTATACATTTAATATATTAATAATAAATTAAAATTCGAACATATCAATTTTATTATGAAACATATCAAGTACACATCTTAACTGTATATATATGTGTATGTATATAGGCATGCATTTCATATGAAATTTTAAATAATTTCTTAAATATATAAAATCAGCAAAAAATTTATATAACAAAATTTGAAGTGCTTCAATGTTAAATTATTTAAAAAATTGAAAATAAAAAAAATACATAAAATAGCCAAATAATTGAATGAAATGAAAAAATAAATCAAAAATTATTAAAAAGAGAATGAGGCAATGCACAAATCGTAAATTAAAAAAAAAACAAAACTATTATTGGATATATTATTAATAAATATTATTATATATAAATAAAAATATATATGCATATTATTAATAAATAAAAAAAAGTATTTTTTAAAAAGTAAATAATGAAAAAAATTGGAAAAAACTTAGTCCAACAATTATTTAAAAAGTATTAAATTTTTCTTAATTATAACTAAAAATACAAACAATTTATAAAAAAGAAATATATATTTTAACATTTGAGTAAACAAATTTTGTGTCAAAAATTAATGAAAATACAAAAAAATGTATGTAAAATTTATATAAAAAAATATATTTTAATATTTTAGTAAACGAATTTGATATAAAAAACGAATAAAAATTAAAACAATTGTAATAAAAATTAATAAAATACAAATAATTTAATCAAAAATATATATTTTAATATTTTAGAAAACAAATTTGATATACGAAATTAATAAAAATGAGAAAAGTGAAAATATATAAAAGTAAAAACAATTTAAGTAAAGTTATAAAAAAAAATATATTTTAATATTTTAGTAAACGAATTTGATATAAAAAACTAATAAAAATTAAAACAATTGTAATAAAAATTAATAAAATACAAACAATTTAATCAAAAATATATATTTTAATATTTTATATAAAAGTTTAATAAAAGTAAAAACAATTTATGTAAAATTATAAAAAAAATTATATTTTAATATTTTAGAAAACAAATTTGATATACGAAATTAATAGAAAGTTAACATAAAAATGAAAATAAGTGAAGATATTTTAGTAACCAAATTTTATATGAAAAATTAATTAAGTGTTGAGTAAAATATCGTTAAAAGCAATTTCTAACTTGAAAAACAAATATTAAAATAAAAATAAATTAAAAATTTCACTCTAGGCAAACTCAAATAACAGCAAATTAAAGTGTTTCTCCTCTTATCCAAAGAGAGTACTCTAGTCTTGAAATAAAATACAAACGTTTGTTTTATATTTTCGAAGTCTAACTATCCAGAAATTCAAAGTTCAAGTTATTTTCGGAGATATTGGCATTTCGCTGAACCAGCATCCTACCATAAGGCTGGAACTGAAGCTTAAAACCCATTTTACTCGAAACTGTCTTTTTCAAAGCGACATCCACATTTTCTCAGCTTCTACTCGATTTACCTGAAATGAAACTCTCTAAGAGTCTTCTTAATAAAGGTGGCGATAAATATCTCCGAATTTTATTACTACTATTAAAAAGAAAAAAAAAATACAAAAAGTCAAAGAAAAATGTTCTCCACAAAATTTTGAAAGCAGGATCCCACGTTAAACACACTACACAGTTGTTCACACATTCGCCGTTTTGAGAAAATATTTTTTTCAAACTTTTCATTGTGCTACACAGTGCGATATTATTCCCCATTTATAACGTTTTTCGGGTTTCTTATCATTAGGAGGCTTGAGATCGTCAATGCGGTCATGAGCCAATTCTTCGGCTCCCCCTCTCCTTTTGGATTTAACTAATAATAATGCATGATCAAATTATCAAAAATCATAAAATAGAGGACAGATGCGCTTTCGTTAAATTTAATTGAAATTAAAATTTTCTATGAGGTTTCCATAATAATTTCCATAAAGAAGAAAAACATATTAATTAAAGATTTCATGATTGAGCTTCAGTTGGTCGCGTCTTCTACAAAATGGTTTCACTTTATTTCTAATAAACTCAAACTCTACAAAATCCAGTTCAAACAGTGGCATCTATCGGCATCGTGTCAATGTGCTTTCGTCAAATAACTGTATCTCGAAAAATCAGCGAACCACTATTTATAAAGGATTTATATATTTATATATTGAACACAATTTTGCTGCTCCGATTTCATGCCAGCCAAATCAAAACAGAAAAATAAATAAATAAAATCGACATAATTGAAAAATACCTGCTTGCGCCTTTTTGTAGGCTACACAAAAATTTACATACCCGCCGAACCGTTATCGCGGCGCGGCTGCTGCTGAGTCTACACTATCGTTGTTTAATTTCCGCTTTTTACAAATTTCCTTTCCGGTCGCTGTGATTTCCGTTTGTGCACGAAAAATTTGCGCAAACTTTTTTACAAATTTTTTGGCGGCAAAAATTTCGTCAATGCCCGCAATTCAATGTGTTTTTCTTTGAAGGCAACGCGATTTGTAATGCGATAAGCGCAACCACATAGTTGAGCGTGCTATTAAATGCATAGTGTGCTTTTAGGCGCAGCTGCCTGCATTCACAAGTGTTTGCGGGCAGAAAAATATAAACACAGCGCTTTTTGTTGAACTCATGCGTGTGTGTGGGTGTGTGTGCAAAATCACACAGTTTTTACTTGTGTACTCACATAAATAACGGTGTTTGTGAGTGTGTGGGTGTGTGCATGTGCGTTATGTGTTTACATTGGCTGGCTCGCACATAAATTTCAATTAATTTATGCCATTCGCTGCAACAATTAAATGCAAATCTGTTGTATGCGCTCTCACACTCGCAACTGCGTTGGGGTGTGTGTGTGTGTGCTAGCGCTTTTATGGATAAAAGGCCCACGCAGGCATATTCAATCCGTTATAATAGAAATTTACATGCATATATGTGGATATATATATGTATGTGTGTATTGGTTGTTGCAAATATATGTAAGCCTAGACAAAATACAGTTTTCATGAGCCAACGTGTTCGCTCATTGTTTATTCTCTCAGCCATTTGTGGTAACTCCTGGAGTCAAATGTACACATTGGAATGTTAACTATGCGTTCTTTCTACTCACGCACAGACATGCATGCATACCATAACTATATATGGTACAATCCGAAAGTACTTGGTTCATGCGGAGTTTCAGCACATAGTTTTGATTTGCTTTTCAACTCTTAAACAAATTATGAAATAACGAATAGCTATAGAATAATGTAGAAAGTTTGAAAAAATACCTCCTCCCTCCATAAATTACTTTTTAAATAAAATTTGATTGCTTTTCAAATTTCCGGAAATTTTAAAAAATAAATGTTTATATGTACAACAATTATTAATTTCGTTGTCATAAATTTTAGATTAGTGACATGCATAAGCAAGTCGTAAGGGTTGTAAAGCAATTAGTTGTCAATTGATATGGAATATGTTTTTCTTCGTAAAAAAAAAATTAAAAAAATCAATATTGAAAATTAATTAAATATATAAAAATTTTTTCTGATATTTATTCAAAAAAAAAAAAAAAAATAAATAAATAAAATACCAAAAAAAAACGTAAATAAATAAATACTAAATTTAAACTAGAACTAAATGAAGTAAAACATGCACATTGTGACAAAAAGTACCCGGAAATTCATCAATATTTTGAAGTAGACCCCACTGAATGTAATACACTTATGCCAACGATTTTTCGAATCTTCGAAACACTTTTCATAAACACATTTTGGGTTGGTCTCCAGCAAAATTTATTTTATCTCTTCGATCGACTGAGAACGGATTCCTCGGAGACGCACTTTAAGTTTGGGGAAAAAATTTACACAGAGCCAAATCTGGTGAATACGGTGGTTGATCGATGTTATTCATTGCGTTTTTGGCTTTAAATTTGGTCACAATCGCTGTTCGATGCGATGCTGCAATATGATCTTGTGTAATACATGAATTGTTCGTCCACAATATCAGCCGTTTTTAACGGAAATTCTCACGCAAACGCCTCAATATGGTCAAATAGAACTCTTTATTGTCCGTCTGTTCCTCCAGAACAAATTTACGATACAGCAAAGCACGAATATCGAAAACAAAATACCTTGATTTTTAAGTGGATTAGGCGAGTTTTTTTTATTTTCGGCCCATACCGATGACTGTTGACTTGTTTGCATGTCAAGCTCATAAAACCGTGTCTCATGGGCAGTTATAATGCTCTTCATGAATATGGAATTGGAATTCGCGCGATGCAGCATTTCCAAAGAGACCTTTTACGGTACTCTTCTTGAAGAAAATTCAGCTTTATAGGGCCAGATCGAACAAGAAAATATCGGCCAAAATCATTCGAAAGTTGTCGAACTCTTTTGCCATCTCTCTAACACTTGTCTGACGATTTTTTAATATTTCCACGAGTTGAAGAGGTCGAAGGTCGTCCGGCACGAAGCATGTTTTCAATGATCTCTCGACCGTCTTTGCAGGCTTTGTAACACACGTAGGCTTGTGTTTTGATAAAACTGAATCACCGTAAGCCATTTCCACATTCGCAGCGATTCCGCAAGCGAAAAATAAAAAATGTGAGACAAATTCTTCTTTCGATGTACAGTGATCCGATCTAAACAATTTGTTCGGACATTGCGCTGATATCTTGGACAATAATCCATGTCAAATTTCGTGAAATTTGCATAGAAAAGCTTTTCTTAAGACAACTTGATTCTGATTGTTCAGTTGTTTTTTTTTTTGCAATTATATGTTATAGCAGTACAATATCGGCGGACCCGACAAATGAGCGACTGTTTAGAGTAAGAAAAACGTGTTCGAAATTTCAGGGCGATATCTCAAAACTGGAGAAGCGCATATACAGACGCAAGGTTGGACAGACGGAGAGAAATAACTGCATCCACTCAGCTAGTCATGCTGACTATGACTTTTCCTTTTGGGTGTTACAAATGTCGTGGCAAACTTGTTGTGGGTATAATAACATATATATTGCTATAAAATGGAATAAATATTATATAAATTAAAATATGGACAAAATAAAACAAAACTTAAATTTAAAAAACTAAAATAAAATTAAAAATGAAAATCAAGCATGGCCTTCATATCAAGCTACACAAATACTAACTAAAATCATTAAAGCAGAAATTTCAGCGAAATGTTAAATTCTAATAAATAATAAATGAAACACCAAAAACTTCCAATAAAATTTGCATATATTCACAAACCAAAAAACAAAAAAAAAAAAAAACAAAATAAAACAAAAGTTGATATAAACACGCTTGAAATACACATAAATTACGCACCAAAAGATAGAAAATATAGTTTTTCAAATTAAAATTTTGTGAAATCGTATTTCATTACCAAAGCCTACAAATATAGCATGTATCTACATACATACATATAATAAAACGCAATAGAGAAGAAATGCTTAGTGCTCGAATTACCACAAGTGCTGTGTTTAGTCTAAATCGATTTCATTTTCCAGCCAGAGTGATTCGTCGAAATTTGACTCGCCGCATCAAAACAATTATTGTGTTCGTAAAAAGAAAAAAAAAAACAAGTGAATTTTCATTGAATATCGTTCAGAGTGTTGAGTCGAAAACTAAATGCAATATTAATTGGGAATGTATTACCAATTAAAATAAATAAATATTGAAATAAAAATTTGTGTGAAAATTGTGTGTATAAAATGATACGAAATCATTTGAAGCTGAAATATTTTTTGTTTGAAGTTTCGTGCAGATATTTTTAGTGAGAATTTTGACAAAAGCTTTTCAGAAATTCGCTCCGCACGTTGATTTCAGTATCTTAGAGCTTTTTGGCAAAATATTTGAAATACGCATTCTAATATTTATAAAACCATTTATACATATATTTGTGTTTTTTACCAAAGCATTATTATATTTTGAGTGTGGCTACACCGTAAAAAATCAAAATTGAAATGGAAAAGTGTGTGAAACAATGTCTTTGAGGGGAATAATCATATATTTAATATGCAGTTAGAAAATTTGTGAATTTAGCATTTTTTAAAATTATACTTTCAAGCTTAATATATTTTCGTTTTGTTTTTTTTTTTTTTTTTTTTGTTTTAACTGGAAATTTTTCACACTTGGAAACGAACTGTCGAAATTAAGTGTGAAATCTGTTTGCTTAAGTTTTCAGTTATTCGGTAGGGATTTTACTTTTACCTATTTGTTATTATTATAGTACATATTCCACAAATTGATAATACTTAGAGAGCAAGCTTTCAGACCAAGTGTCTATCTAATCTGCTCACGAATGCTATATCATCTAAAAAGTGAAATGTAGAATGTGACTTCGTTATCATTTGAAGATCCAAGTGTGCCATCTTGAAAGAAGTTATTCGAAAATAAATGTATTTTAAATTTATTCTAGGGAAAAGAAGATATTTCTTTAACCATCTTTACATTTTGATAGTCAGGCTCATGATTCTCATGCCACCTCACTATGCATTAATGAAGTCTGAAAACATCCACAATTTGAGTATGGCACCGAACGTCTAAAAATTACTACAACACAGAATGGTATACCTATTCTCCAAAAAATTGAGGATAATTTCCACTTGAACCCAGAAATACTTCAAATTATATATTGAGCTATAATTGTCATTATTTGAAGAGCTCTTTTCAATATTATATTAAAAACAGTATCGGAATATTCGTCAAAAAATACGAGTATATTTATATATATATATCTCTAAGCAAACTAACAGTGCGGAACTTCCTAGATCATATTGTAATATATTGATTTGCTAAATACTACTGTGGTCAAAAAATAAGGTGACATTTGAATCAAACTGCGCGCGTCGAAGGATTTGGAGAACTATTTTTTTTTTGTTTTTTGGGTTGGTAGTACCGTCAGCCACATTTATGTCAAATTACATGTCAAAATATTCATTAGCGTTTGAGATATGTGTCGTTTTGTGAGCTGCTAAAAGTGAGTTTTTCGTTTTTTGCGATGTCGAAATTTGTTGAGCAAAGAATTTGCATTAGATTTTGTTTACGGAATTTTCTGCTGCGTATGCGTTGAGGATGGTGCAGAAAGCCTTTGGTGATGAATGTCTACAAAAATGTTTACAAGTGGTATAGTGAGTTCCAAGCCGGCCGTGAACGTGTCGAAGACGAAGAGCGTCCAGGGCGACCATCAACCTCAACCGACGAAGCTCACGTTCAACAAATCAAAGATTTTGTGTTGAAAAACCGTCGATTAACAAAAAGAGACCCCGCTGATGAAGTTGGCATATCGAAAGGTTCAGCCAATACCACTTTGAAGGATGTTTTGGGCCTCAAGCGCGTCAAATCTCGAATAGTACCGAAAACATTGAATTTTTTGGAAAAAAGGCGTCGCGTTGGAGTGTGCGAAACGATGCTTTCCGTCTACCAGGGTGTCATGAAATGCATTATAACTGGCGATGAGACTTGGATCTATTATGCTTACGACCCCGAAACAACCGACCAATCGAAAGAATATCGTGGCAAAAGAGAGCCGATACCAAGAAAAACGCGCCAAAGTCGCTCAAAAATCAAGGTTATGTTGACATATGTAAGTGCATTGCATCGGGAGCGAATTACTTTGAAGGGGATGAAATTGATTTGGAAAAATAAATAAAGAATTTTCAAAATAAATACAATGTCACCTTATTTTTTGGGCACAGTAGTAAAATTCTAGTATCGTCGTAGTCATCGAGGGAGCAATAACGACAGCAGTCCGGACGGTTGAAAAGTGAGGTTAGACGTAACACAATTCGGCACCCAAGCAGCAGACCGTTAGTTTCCCTCATTATGAGAACTAAGCTTTTATTGTATGCCAGCTCCGACCCAAAGAATGCTCCAACTATTTAAGAAGTTGATGATCAAGTGGAGTTTTTGCTCCAACTATTTAAGAAGTTGATGATCAAGTGGAGTTTTTATGACTCGTTGCACTGTAAAAAAATTCTTCGGTTAATAGTGAAGAGTGGAATATCCAAACATTCTTGTTGACTAAGTAGCATATTTATTTGTGTCTCTCTTAATAGTCGTATAAATTTATCAGTGTCGACTAAACTCCTTTTGCTGTTGATCTAATCTAACCGAAATAATAAATCCTCACCTTAACTTAGTTCCACATGATGTGAAAAATCAACATAAATTGAAAGTTATATAGCATACAACTTTGTGCATAGTGATAAATCATAGCCGGTAACACTAGACGTAAACTAATTGATAATTTTTCGCAATATTTACAGGTTTTTTATAATTGTCGTAAAACATTTAAAATATTTTCAAGTTGAAAGAATATGGCCACGAAAATGAATCAACTTTTCGTTGCGATTTACAACTTGAAAATTGAAATTATTTCATGACGATTTATATTAAGCACATTCAAAGCAGATCACGGCTGATATCATAGAAAAATTATTGGTATCAACAAATTTTCCTACAAATGGAAACTGTTTCACCTTGTAGCACAGTTCCATTATTTGTTTGTTAAATTTAATTAATACAGAATCAAAATGCTCTCTCTCTCTCTCTTCTAAAGAGCGCCGGTAAACTCTCATTCATGTTAGCTTATATGCACATAGCTCCGTTGAAGTAAAAATCTCCATACTAAGTCCACTTGAGCTAAGCTTTGCTATTTGTTGATATCTGAATGAACAAACATGCCAAACATAACTACAAAACTTTATCTAAATAAATGCATATTTATGAGTGCTGAGTTTCGTTTTGATAACATCTGTTCAATCGCGTGGGCAGACACTCTCGTGAAACCCGTGTCAGCGCATTTTTCTGCCTTTGTCATTTTGGCTGACTGACTTTTAACACGTTTCTTCTGCATAACTAAAGCAGTGGTTAAACCAAATATAAAATAAATAAGTTTTAATTGCATTGCTGCGGCAGGTGGGCAGTTGAAATGAATGAAGCGCTGAGATTGAAGATTGGGCTTGCAATTTGTGCGTGGGAAGAGGCTGACAGCATTTTAGATAAACAGTTATTTACAAGCACTGTTTAATGCTGTCGCTTAACTGTAAAGACATTTTTGTAACCAAACTTTTTAAATCTCCAGATGAAGTGCATAGCTGCCATACAAACAGAACGATCGGAATCGAATTCTCCTGAGGAAAGCTTTATTAATTGACAAAATATATACATGAAATTCGCCATGTATTATATTCCAAAGCAACGTTATAATATCCAATCAAATTATTAAGATTGGATCTCCATAGCATATAGCTGCCACACAATATCTAAACGATCAAAAAATGGTGCTTGTATGCAATATTTTTTCATCTGATTTTTGATTCATCTTCACAAATCTCCGAAAAATTGTGCAGTTCGGACCACTGTAGCATATAACTGTTCTAGGGTTTCGCTTGTTTAATATATATTTTCACTTTGCTCTTCACTGACTAGCTGGGAATTTAAACAATTTGCTCAAATTTTCATAAACTCAAGTAAAGACCAGCATTTGTACACATTAAACTTGGCGCATTGAATTTCTACAACTTTCTATTGTTTCAAAGAACCAGCGGAGACATTAAATTTTCATCTACTTTCGCCGTCCCAACACAAATATTTTATTTTCCAATTGATTTTTCAATGTAAAATTGCGCCTAATCAAATATTCAAAATCAATTAGCTTCAGCGAGCGCCCACCGTGCAGCGTGGAACAGGGTTGCTAGCGTTAAGCATTGGCAACTGTGGGCGTTTGTTCGACCAAACGCTCCTACTCTACTCTTAGCCGATCCATCGGTTGCCCGCGCTTAGCCAAAGGCGATTAAAATGTACTTTCGCTGTATTTGAGATAAGCAATTGAAAAGCTGTGGTTGGGTTGAGGGTTTTCAAGTGCCGAAGTGTGGTTTCTCCTTCCGAATAACATAGTTTGATTTTTCCGCAATATACTTTGAAAGTAATGACATTTGTGGAATTGAGCTATTAGAGAGTTTATAAATTTATTGCTTTAAATTCTGTCAATTAATCGCCTGTGAACTCCAAAGAAGCGTTTAAAGGATTTTTACTTTATATATAGTAACTTAATTATAGAACATTGACAATACATAGAAGTCTAATTTAGCACAGTGGATCGCAGTGGCAAGCGGCATCTGTGGCCTAAAATATTTTAAAAAGTTGGCGTGCCTCTGCCCTCTAAAATGTTTAAATTCTTTATAGCCTAGACCACTAAAGAAAAAACCGCCAAATTCACTCAGGCTAAAACAATGTAAAGACTGTTGAAACCGGCAGTCAACCACGTCCACTCCCCATATAGCGGTACTGTCAAAAGCTAGTAAAAGTGCGATTATTTAATAACGTAATGCGACAGGGACAAACAATTTTATACTTGAGATGGTATGACAGGGCTATATATTATAGAAGCTTGTGTGAAAATTGGACAATGGGCTTGGCGCCGCCCTCTTTTAGGAGAAATAACATAACGCGGAACCTTCAAATTCTTATGCTACAATGTGAAATGAGTGAAATGACCAAAAGTTGTCCAAATCCAACCAAACCAAACAACAACTGTTCACGTCTCAAATAAGGGAAATATGGAATAGTTGAGCATTGAGCAAAAATATTGGGACATACAGTTAAAATCCAGAGAAAATCCTCTCCTGATAATATAATAATAGTATGCCATTGTATTGAAAATGGGTTGAATCGGGTCAATACTTCTCTGAGCCCCCATATACCTAATATAAGTATTTTAGACCTTTCATTTCCCCTGCCAGGTGACTTTAAGCTGCATATGTTAATCATCTTAATAAAATAGACAAAATTGGGCGAAAACTTGACCTAGGACCCATATAACAAATATTAGGATTTTCGAACATCAGTATGGCTTCACTCCATGTGATTGATGACAGTATGCGAGGTATCTTAATGAAGCTCAGGGAAAATTTGTTTAGTATGTGGCATGTTAGAATATGTGTTGCTGGAAAAAAGTAGATAAAATCGAGTCAATACTCCCCCCAAATCCCATATCTTCCGAAGGAATTTCTTGGACTTTGATTTTTGCAAGTTGCAAGAGGGTAAAATGCACCCGCATTTAGCACTTCCTTACTTGTTTCAAGTAAAGTTCTCAACGCAATTTTATACCAGTTCGATTTCCTTAATGGTCTGCGCCTAAAAAGTTTGACGGTGATATATTGGTGGAAAAATTTCGTCTTCTTCTTGTAGTTAAATGATACTTAAAAGTAAAAAAGTTTGTTAAATATTTGGAGGGTTAATATTCTTGGTTCCCGTTTTAGAATCATATCAAGTTTCATAAGGAACGGTTAGCTTATTTCTTTACTTTCCCTAACTAACCTAAAGTCCACAGCGACCTCTATAGCATTTCCAAATTTTCCGGAAGTGTCCCACACATATCTGTTATATCTGCACACCAACACTAATGCAGTGAGTACCGTTACGAATTATTCATCTCTGTCAAATGCGTTGCTTGCTTTCCTGTCACAATCTAAATTGCAGTCACTACATCAACGAAATTTCCAACAAAACTGCAATGAGTTTTGAGCTCAAACGTTGTTGTTGGTGCGAGCTTTTCATTTTCAGACGAAATTTGTTTGTTGCGTTTTTGCGTTGTTGTTGCCAATACACGAATACTAAATGCCGAGTGGCGAGTGTCGGTGTATATGAATTAGTATGTGTGCGTATGTATGCGCGCGCGAGGAAAAGCGAAAAGTGTTAAGTGAAAAGTGAATGGCAAAGCAAAAGCAAATGCTTTGTAAATAATTTTGTATGTGTGTGTGTTGTTGTTGTTGAGCGCGCGCGAGCCTGCATGTATGTGTGCGTGCGTGCAACTTTCAGTGTCACTTTTTGGCCGACTACAACGAATGTGTTGAACAACTTCCGGAGCGGACAATGTTGACAACATTTGCTGGTTGCTGGTCGCTGGTTGCCATTTGTCGGCTGCACTGCGCCGTGCTGTTGTTGTTTGTTGTTGCTACAAAATACACCAGCACAAGAACGCAAACACAGCGAAGCATGTGCAACATAATGTGAGAAATGCGTGTGTTCGCGCTGGGCGCATACATTCATTTCGCACTTTAGGTTTACAGGGTAGTGTCAATAAAAAAAAAAATCAACTCCGCGGACAATCCATGCACAATCTTGTGAACTTAGCTTGTCAAATGAAAAACTTTTCTATACACAATTTGAGTTCGAATTGTAAGTTTGTATGGCAGTCGTATGCTATAGTAGTCCGATCTGAACAATTTATTCCGAGATTATACAGTTGTTTGAGGCTGTAATCCTTGCCGAATTTCGGAAAAATATATTGCCAAATAAAAAAGTTTTCCATGCAGCAACATGATTTCGAACTTTCCGCTTGTATGCCAGCTACATGCTATAGCGTCCTAATATCGATAGCTCCGATAAGTTAGCAGCTTCTTTGGGCATTGGAAAGCTATGACCTGATTTCTGCAATAGTGAGAGATCTCACATCGTTTGTGCAAGCTTTTATCTCAATGTTTTCATTGGAGTTTGATGCTTCTATTGTAGTTGGCCAGAATTTGTTGGAAATCGCTCCAAATATATTTTTATTCATTATACATCGATCCACACGAAAATTATTCTTAGTTTTTGCTCACGTTATCGCTTTCACGGCCGAGCGAATGGACGGATAGTCACACGGAGTTCAAATTGTCTCGCCATCCTGTCAAACATTGGGGCAATTCCTTGGCCACACGCAGCCAATTTCATGCCTTTGAACCAACCTGTTTACTTTCTTATGCAAGTATGCTCTCTCTACACTACAAATATACCAGAGAATTATATAACCCTTCGTATCACACACACTCATCCGGGCAAATCAAGTTTGTGAGTGATTTGTTTGACCTCTAACAGCGTTGCCTGGCGAAATTCTCACTTACTGAATTAAGCGTAGTTTCTGTCACGTGGGATGCATGCTGCTGCTCGTTTATTACAACACTTTTTCCAAAATTTTACTTTATTGCCGTCTCCCATCGTTTTTGCTGAACTTTTTGGTTTTTTTACAATTTCGGTTGACAACATAGCTTTTTGTCCACTTTCTGACTTGCGTCAGCGACGCCACAGCCACACACATACTCATAGGCACGGGCGCTTGCATAATTTATAAACACCGCACAACTGCAAACAGCAGATCCTGCCAACTGGCGTGTGTGTGTGTGAGCAAACACAGCTGCATAGTTTCACTTCACTTGCTTATGAAGGTATATATGTATATGTATATACATATGTACCACATGTGTGTGTCGTTCAATCTACTTTATTTGCCCACTTGCTTTGTCGGCCGCCTCTCGCCACTGCGGTGAACTAGCACTTACATAACTCACCTACTTGCTTTCTACCGTTATGTGTTGCGTGTGCGTGTGCGTGTTTGCGCAAACCACTCGCCGTCATGTTGTCCGTTTGTGTTGCTCTGCGTTGCGTTCTGCGGTGTTAGAAGTCGCACGCACGAGTGCACAAACACAAGTAGGCATGTAGACACTCGCATACATACACATACCTACATGTAGTCGAACATGTATTTACACATGCCATTATCCCGGCGGGCATGTGTGCCAAACAATAACAATAACTGTTTTTTAGACACGAGATGTAACGGTATTTTTTATGTCCACTAAATTTTTGGCTGTACGCGGCTGCTTATGTGAAAAAAGTGTATTAATATACAAGATTTTTCAAGAGTGGACATTGCTTTGGTGAGCAGTATTTGCTGGTGCCCTTGGCGTATACGCAACTTTTGCAGTAAAGTTCAAAAACCCGTGGCTGGGAATCATGTCTTTACTCTTCATAATTCTTTTAACCAGTTTTTAAACTCGTTATTAAAAACAACAACAACAAAGAGGCATAAAATTCAAAAAATATAAAATTAAAACATTTTAATCATTGAAAAATAGAATTTAAAAAATCAATTATTTGCAAAAATGAAAGCGTCATTAAAACAAAAAGCAACACTGAAACATTATTGAAAGATCCAATAATTTGATTTTTTTCGTATACTTATTTGTTAGGTAGATGAGAGTAAGACTTTAGGAAGCCCATTGGGAAAACAGCGGCACAAAATCCCCTCACACGAAAAAACCTTCGATCGATAGTTGTGATACTTTACCTTAACAAAACGTTATATTCGCATAAAATATGTTATTTAGCCGCTACTCCTTCTACCTATTGGCAGCTTCTACATTAGTCGTTGTATGGAATCTCGGTCTGCTGGCATGTCTGCCAATGCAACAGTAACATTATAGCACTTCTACCAGAGTTTTTATGTCATTGCTTTTGAATTTTAGTATTCGGCATATGCCACCCATATCCCATTCATGCCACGTTTGCTTGCTAGTTAAGCAAGTTGAAGATTCACACTACCGAGATTCTTCTATATTTACAGTTCTTTGGTCGATTAGCTGTCTTATATTAGCCAAAGGCATATAAATTCTCTCTTCTCCGACCTAACTCAGCTGCTCACAGCTAACAGGAAACTCACTATGTATGCACCCATTGTAGATTTATCGTGAAATTTTTTGTTGAATCGAGTAAAGATCAAGGCCTTATTTGACCGAACCTTAAGTGACTAGTGATTTCAAAGCCGCTTGGCTATCTGTATGCATAAATGTATTGCTTGTAGTAAGCAGTTAAAGAAAGGCTTCTTGTACTGACACAGAGAAACAAGAAGACTGTCTTTACTTGCTTTGATCTCGATTTCAAAGACACTACCGTGGTCTGGTAGATAAAAGGTACCTAATTTTCCTGAAACAAACTATCTGCCACTCGATTAGCTAGTTTGGATCTGGAATATACCCTGTGTCCTTATCCATCTCGTTACTTTCTAAAACTTTACTGACAGAAAAGGCATTATAAGGCACAGAATTTAACTTCACTTTTAAACAATTTAGAAAAATCGGGGTGTTGGGTAAAAACAGGATCTTACTAATTATCTTAGAATGCCATTGATATGCCTGAAGTCTCTTTTTTAAAGACCATAACAATTTTCATGAGCTATTGAGTTATACGAATGAAATTTAATTGGTAGGAGCACTTTGATATGCTATTGATAATTTGTTGGAATCGACCATCGGACAACTATACCACGTATCTCCCATTCAACCGATTATTCAGATTTTTCAAATCTCGCCTTAAACAACGGCTGACTCGAAACCGGGTTTGAACACATAATTCTTATAAAAAGATACAAAATAACATGGAATGATTCTATAAGTTTTCGAATTTCTGACTTTGACAGACTTCAGCTGTACTCGGCAATATTCTTGAAGCAGCCTACCAAAATTTGGCTGTTTAGCCAGACGTTCGGCGGCCAGACAAAGTGCTCGACTTCAAAAATAAATCACCATCAAATGTGTATTTGCTTTTTATGTGTCTGCGTTTGAAAGTAAAAGGGTGAAACAAAATTAAAACAACAACGCAATTAAAACATAAAATTGTTTGCTCCCTAGTCAAAGAGAAGTGCTCTAGTTTTAATTGTTTTTGCTACTGTTTTGCCACCACTGCATCGCCTCCATTGGTGTAGTTACAATTGCAATTCCTTTGTTGCACAACACACAGCCATGCTGCGCACAAACACCAACCCCCCACACACTCACACACACACTCTAGAGCCATTTGTCCAAGCTGCGTCCGACTGTCCTAAACCGGCTCGTTGTCCACTGCTGGGCATTTGTTGTTGCAGTCTAGTTTGTTTCTACTACTGCTTCGCTGAAGTGGCTGCAGTCATCGTCCTGCACTTCATACATTTTGGTTTTTGTAGCAATTTGTTGTTGTTGCTTTTATTAGGATACGATTGTTTTAAGTACTGCTCTTAATGTCCTGCTGTAAGCACTGCATACAGGGTGGTTCAAAGGCGGAAAATAAAATCTGTCGAAATTAAAGTAAAATCTAAATAGAATTGAAACTCCACAACGAATTTTATTTAAAACGAATAAAACTGTTAAAATCACGGAAAATAAAAATGTAAAACCTTATTTATAGGAGCTTTAAAAAATACTATGTCTTTTCTAAATCTCATTCATAAAGAAGGGTATGGAAGAGTCTAAGTACGATGACATCTCGTTAAAAAGCGATCTACCTTCTAGTAACTTTAGAATCTGGAGGCATCCTATCATAAACCAGAGATCGTTCTCCGCTACGAAAAATATGGAACGTTATTAATATAGAGACCTGAGGCGATCCTTAAACAACTCCGCTATACATTAATGCTCACTGTTATAACCGTTGAGTTTTCATCTTCGAAGTTGCAAAATATCCTTAGGCTCAAGCCTTTGTCTTAAGCTCCCATACATTTTTCATACCATTCATGTCTGGTTTCTAATGTCTGACGGGTCACAAATTAATATTTTGTTGGAGAACAAGTTCATTTGGAAATTACAACCACCGAAAAAGTACACGGCACGAAAAGAACCTTGCAACATTTTAAATAATAACGTAGAGAAAAGTTCAGTGGAAAAACAAAATATTAAGATAGCCAAGGTTTCCCGTTGACAGGTTATTTACTAATGTTCTAAGTGGCAAACAAAGGCAGTTTCTATTTCTCGCTACATTTCTCTCGAATGTCAAACTAGGCAACAATGAATTAGAAAATCTACGATGCACCCTTTATGCGCGTAGAGTTTGTAATTTGTACGAAGTAATTATTTTTGGCATTTTCCAACACTGTTCGCTCTATTTTCGCCATTCGTCTACTGTTTCAGCGACACTTCCGCCAATGTCCTCCATTAACTGCCACAATTGAGTGAGTATGTGAATAAATTTTCGCTAAATTTATGGGTGTTTTGCTTTTTATGATATCATTCCGCCCTGCAAACGATGTTTCGGAAGGCAGCACTAATGCTGACTCGGTTTCAGTGCTTTCTTCTCTTCTCTTTTCTATAATTTAGAAATTTTCAGGAGTCAACTATAGTTTGTGCATCGAAAACGAAGATCTGGGTTGTCAGCTGTTTCCTCGAGCTCTGAAACGTTTTGGCGCTAAACAGGCTTTGTGTCCGTGTCTCTGCCGGTAATCTGCCGCTAGGTGGCGCTCCAGTATATTGACAGTTTCTTCTTCAGCTCAATGAATTTCTTGAAATCCAAGTATTACATATTTTGGTTTATACTGAAAATCCCAAACTATATTAAAATCAAGATCTAATATTTTTTTCTCTACTTTAAGTCTCTGAAATTGTGGTCTATGAGTAGACAGAGAATATCACTAATTTATATTTTGCTTTCATCTTCGTTAAATTTTGTTCATCATTGCCGCCTTTTTGCCTTATTTTCAACCCAGCACATAAGCTCCCTAATTCTCTAAACTCTCGACAGTGTGCTTTGCATTTGCATTTGTACTGTTTCTATTTCACTCTTTTTGTTGTTGCGAGACCCTCACTGCGCCGTAGTTAAAAATTAATTGAATGCCTTGCATACTTCCGTCTTTATTACCACTGGTATTTCCATATTTTCCCAGTGCACCTCAGTTATACGCGTAGAGTCCAAAATCTGTATGTTTTGGCTGTTACTTTACGTTTTTGCTCTCATTCCTCTCGTTGGTCGTTTACGAAAAATCTCTATTATTGTGCTGCTGTTGTCAGTGGTAGTGAGCTGGGAGTTCACTCATTTTCCCTCCATTTTCAGCGTTGTTTATTTCGATTCTATTTACGAATTTTGTGTTGCGCTTTGAGATAATGTAATTGCTGCTCAGAGTATTCGAATATGAAGACATGGAATTATATTTAGGGTTGAAACACTTTTGAATACCGTAAATTAAAAAAAATAAATAACTTTTTAAGAAACAAGTAGATTGGCACTATAGTTACCACATAAGGTCATAGATTGTGTAAATCCAAAAAGTTTTTGATAAAAACACTAAGCCACCAACATCCTTTATTTGCAGTACATGAAATAATTGAAGACCACTAAAAATTTGAGGTTATTTTTTAAACAAGTTTTTAAACTGTCAAAGCGAGTTTCGTTTAAATTAGAGATAAACTCAAAGAAGATTTTGTAGTCAAGTTAAAATATCTTAAAGGTCTAATTGCAATTTCAGTATTCTGTGCGAACCAAAATTTTCGCAGTTTCCCTTATAAAAAAAATAATCAAAAAACTGTAATAAAAATTGTTTACTCAACGAGTTACCACGCACTACTATAATTATAGCAAATTATTAAATATTTATTAGATCCAACCATGAAAGCTATTTTCATTATTACGAACCGTGCAAGGCATATTTCATAATTCCATAATTGAGATTGTTAGTTTTCCCATAATTATAGGAAATAGTAATGAAATAAATGCACAACTAATTCAAAGTCTTATATACAGCTTACTATTTATGTTGTATATTGAACGCAATAATCCTATAATTATAGCAATAATACTACAATTATAGCAATAATCCTATAATTATAGCAAAAGTAAAAAACGAGGATACATATTTTGCAGAAACATTTGTAATATAACTTTTGCCAACTAACTGAGTTTTTTTATGAAGCTGTTATGATTGTAAAAAATTAATATAACATACATACTTTCCATAATTATAGCAAAAAAATGTCAGCGAAATTATTATTACATAAGGATTTAAGCCAGACGTTGGATTAGTTGATCAGAAGATGTTTAAGAGTTGTTGTAATTATAGCAGGTTATTATAGGAAAAGTTTATAGTAACAGTAAATAACGAATATTAATAGAGTTTGTATAACTATAGCAAAAATGAGTTTAGACATTAAAGTTTACATGTATTGCTCACCTCAAAATTTCTTTAAGAGCTCTTATACCATATTTAAAGGAAAATATGCTATAATTATAGCACAAGTAGCTGCGAAGATATATATTCTACAGAAACATTTTTAATATACATAAGTTTTACCAGCTGACTGAAATTTATTATGAAGCTGTTGTGATTGTGAAAAATTAATATAGCAGGGGATTATGATACCAAATAGAAATAGCGTTTCCATAATTATAGCAAAACAATATGTCGGTATAAATTGATATTACATAAAGATTTAAACAGAAGTTGGATTAGTTAAATAAAGGTTACTTTAAAGTTGCTATAATTATGGCAGGTTATTATAGGAAAAGTTTATAGAAACAATAAATAACGACTCTTTGTGGAAATTGTATAATTATGCCAAAAATTAATTTAGATATTGAACTTGATACCTATTGACCATCTCATAATTTCTTTTAAAGCTCTTTTGCCATATTTATAGGAAAAATAATTATATCAGAAGCTTACTACCGAAAATGTAACACAATTAGTGGCAGAAACTATAATTACTTTTAGCGCTGTTATAATTAAAGCTGAAAATGGGTCAGCTATTTATAGAAAAATAATTAATAATGGTTGGGCATGAAAAATTAACGTAAAATCGAAAATAAACTTTTGAGATGAAAGTATTTTATTTCGAACTCAGCGCATATTTAAAGAGTGTTTAATGTCTCCCGAACATTTTGCTGAATTTTTGTACTAAAAATACATACCGATCGACATATAATACGTATTATCTTATATGTAAATACTAATTTAAATACTACATGTCCATGCGATCTATACTAAATATTTAAAGTTGCTCCCTAACCTCCAGCATTCCGAAATAACTTCCTGCTAACGATAAACTTCCCACTTCCGCTTTACATTGTTCGCTTGTCATTTATCTCTAGTTTGATTATTATTATTTTTTTAGGTTTCGTCATTATTTCATTCTTCTTTTCTCACCCTCTCAAAATAGTTACTTAACTGAAGCCTCTTAAAATAATTTCATATTTTTGTGTTTACTCCATTCACTTATCTCGTTTTTGTTGCTCTTATAGTTCTACTGTTATTTAATTAGCCTCAATTTCAGTGCTTTAAACTTACACTTTAAGAATCATAAAAGATAATAGTGGAATGCGAAACGAAAGTACAAAAATAGTTATATTATACACTCATAAAAAAACTAAGCATTAAACTTCTGCAAACAAAAGTAAGCAAACACTTTTTGTTCACAGCAAGTAAGAGCCTCAGAATTTTTAGACCAGTGTAAACAAGTTAGCATAGAGTAGAGTAAGTTTCCTACATTTTGATACAAATTGAAGCACTTTAGGCTTTATCTTTATACCCTGAACAGGGTATATTAACTTTGTCACGATGTTTGTAACACCCAGAAGGAAGCGTCGGAGACCCTATAAAGTATATATATAAATGATCAGTATGTTGAGCTGAGTCGATTTAGCCATGTCCGTCTGTCTGTCCGTCTGTCCGTCTGTCCGTCTGTCCGTCTGTCTGTATATATACGAACTAGTCCCTCAGTTTTTAAGATATCCTTTTGAAATTTTGCAAACGTCATTTTCTCTTCAAGAAGCTGCTCATTTGTCGGAACGGCCGATATCGGACCACTATAACATATAGCTGCCATATAAACTGAACGATCGGAATCAAGTTCTCATATGAAAAACTTTCGCATTTTACAATGTATCATCACCAAATTTGGTATAGATTATTTTCTAGGGCAAAAATGTAATATCCGAGAAAATTGTTCAGATCGGTTAACTATAACATATAGCTGCCATACAAACTGAACGATCGGAATCAAGTTCTTGTATGGACAACTTTCACATTTGACAAGATATATTCACGAAATTTGGTATATATTATTTTCTAAGGCAACAATGTAATCTCTGAAGAATTTGTTCAGATCGGTTAACTATAGCATATAGCTGCCATACAAACTGAACAATCGGAATCAAGATATTGTTGGACAACTTTCACATTTGACAAGATATATTCACGAAATTTGGTATATATTATTTTCTAAGGCAACAATGTAATCTCTGAAGAATTTGTTCAGATCGGTTAACTATAGCATATAGCTGCCATACAAACTGAACGATCGGAATCAAGTACTTGTATGGACAACTTTCACATTTGACAAGATATATTCACGAAATTTGGTATATATTATTTTCTAAGGCAACAATGTAATCTCCAAAGAAATTGTTCAGATCGGTTAACTATAACATATAGCTTCCATACAAACTGGACACATAGTTACTAATAGAAATGCACCTGTGAAGGGTATTTAGCTTCGGTGCAACCGAAGTTAACGTTTTTTCTTGTTTAAATAATATTTGTAGCTGATAGTTGAGTATATAAGTCATTGAGCTTACATGAGGAATTACATGTAGTGAAAGTGGTTAAACTCCAACAATTTGTATGTAAAAGCGATTTTGAACGATTTCGCTAAAAGCAATTACAGCACAAAGGTATGCTTATATATCTGTATTATAGCTCAAATAGAAGCTTATTATTGGCTAGCATATTTTGAATATATTTAAACTTATTTAAACGGTTTACGTGTTATTCCTTTTATTCGCCTTTCCCCTTAAAAATTTCCATTTGATTCTAATATAAATGTCAACCACATAAAATAGTATACATTTAGGCGCTTGCTATCAATTTTAATTATTTCAATTAAATTATGGATATCTTCATAGGAGAACCGGGTTAGTAAAGATAAATTATCTTAATAAGTAAAGTTTTTTCACTGTTACAGATAATTGCTAATTACTTCATTAAGTATAATTTTACTTCTTTTTACCGCTATAGCTAATTGTCATGTCTCTCCATGTTTCCTAAAATATTACAGTTATAAATAAAAAAGGCGTGGTTTATCCACTTTTATTTAATTAAGTTTAGTTTTGTAAAGAAACAGTTTAATATTACTTTCAAACAAGTCTATTAGGTGAGTCAATTAACAACCTAACTTGAGTCAATTAAGTTGTTAATTGACTCAGCGAACTTGGTGTTCATACAAACACAATTTGATATACCAAACCTGAGCATTAAGATTTGTATTGATTTTGTTTATGAAAAATATTGGTGTAGGAAAGGAATATAAAGAGAACTTAGCCGTCTAATTGAGAGAGAGAGAGAGAGAGAGAGGTGAAAATATATTTCCACATACATCTATCGATGATTTTGTAACGCCACATTATGATTTAGGTTAGTACACTTGAAATTAGTTAAAGTGGAGTATGCATATCTTTTCTTTGGACAATCTTACCTAGTTTCTTATATATAATAATATCTTGTCACTAAACTTTTGTAAATAACTGATGTACATGTTGTAATGTTATGCAGATACCAAGTCCTCGGAATAAAAATACCGTTTTTATTATATAAAAGTGTAGTTAGTTTGGAAAAAAACCTATTCACAGGTAAAAAAAAAATGGTTTTAGTCGAAGAAAAATTAAAAGATTTTTTTTCTTAAACTTTTAAAAGTCAGTCGAAAATTAGACACATTTAAAGGCGATTGGCGGGTAAATAGCATAAAATTTAAGTTTACAGACAAATTTCCATTGCGTTAATTTAACCAACTATTATTTTGAAATAATCTGAAGCCTAAGCTAATTAACTAAACTAAGCAGCTTTTTGAAATAAATGTGGAACTTCAGATTAATAGTTCTGAAGAGTTTTTGGCTTCTCGTGTACGTTTCTTAATTAAGTAAATTAATTTATTGAAATAATTTTATCGTTATTATTAATAGACTCAATTAAAACTTTTGATTAATCATAGGCGTATCAGATTGCCGCTTATGTAATTTAGTCAATTAATTTATGGTAATAATTTGATCTTAAATATTAATTGATTAAACTAACAACTTTTGGTTACTTAATTTAGTCAATTAATAATATGGCAATAATTTAATATAAAATACACAACTTTTAGCTTCTTGTTTATTACCAGATAGCCATATTTTTACAACTTTTGATTTTTATGTGTTTCAGTTAGCATCTTAATTTAGTCAATTAATCAAAATAATTTGATCTCTATTATTAATAGACTCAATTAAAAAATTTCGGTTACTCGTAGGCAATTCACAGAGCCTCTTAATTAGTTAATTAATTTATGGAAATAATTTGATCTTAATTATAATTTGCATAAATTAACATATTTTATAAGATAGCCGCTTAATTAAGTCAATTAATATAACGAAATAATTTATTCTTAATTATTAATTGAATTAGTTAAAAACTTTTGGTTTCTTATGCCAATGTTTTTCAGATAGCATCTTAATTTAGTCAATTAGCACATATGAAAGGATTACGCAACCATCCGACATATTCGTATGTACAGCAAATCAAAATTACTTATGTTATTTATACCTTTAAAGTTCCGTTGCAGTGAGTTATGAGCTTATTAATTTGAAAAATCAAATTATCATAGACATGAGAAAACAGTGATACTGCCGCCCATTAGCATAACTTCAAAGTGTAAAAACTTTATCAATTTTGCTGGAGAATCTACATTTCCTGCCGCTATTCACGGTGTGGTAAAGTCTTATGTCAATTTTATCATCTGCTTCACATTAAAGCGGCTTCCATTTTATTTTTTGCTTCTAGAGCGACCGCAACTACAACCCGCCATAGCCATATCTTATTAGTTTGTTTAGTAGTATTGTAAAGAGAGCTCGGCGTAGTTTATTCTATTTCTTTGTGCAAATCACGTTGCCAGACACTTAAGCGTTGAACTGTCCGGGTCGTTGCGCGCTTATCTGCAACCGGCGTTTATCTACACTCGGCTCTGTTTATCGCATGGAATTACCCTTATCTTTTATTATTATCTTTTTTTTTTGTGACGACGACTGCGCCTACCGCAGGTGGAAGATAAGAGTTTATTGTTTCTATTTATTGAAACAGTAGAAAAGATGGAGTTTTTGAAGAAGATAGTAAGTCGGGATGGTGCTAGAAAATCTATTTCACATATTAAATATGAAATTAAATCAACTTTTTTATGTAGCGAGTTGCCATTCAACTGTAAATGATTGCAGTTAGTTGACATAAATTATTTTCTTTTGAAATTTTACGTTTATGATTTGATTACTGCTTTGTAGAGGTTCCAATACTAGTATACCTACTTTGTCAAGTATATTTCCTTATTCCAAACACAGATTGTTGGTTTGGCTACCAAAAATTCGTTATACTCATAACATTATATTGTCTCTTTATAGTTTTCACTCTCCCCCTCTCATAGCGTTCTAACTGCCGCTTGACATGTTCATTATTTCTTCAATTTTCGTGTTGACTTTATTTCCATTTATTTGCTTTTGACCTCAGCTGGCCAGCTGACATATTTTACAACAAATACTCACATTTCAAATTTTTCTAGATTGTTATTGTTGTTTTTGTTCCATCGCCTTTGACATTGATTGACAAGCGGTTGCCGTCGCATAGTTTTCCAAAAAAGTTTTAGTCGATCAAGCTGCGTGTAAGTTATCTGTGTCACCCGCATATCTCTCTTGTCTCCACCTCCCCTCTTGACAAATATTGTTTGGCGTTTTTTCGATTCGTGTGGAATGAAGTAAGATATATTGCCTCAATTCTTGTTTACAGGTTTTTGGTATGGCAGTAATATTTTTTGTGTGTTTTTATGCCTAGTTTTTTGTCTTCCTTGTTGATCTATTTCAGCCCGTTTTTATGCAATACATTTGGACAATGTTGTAATCCCCCACTTCAGCCGTAAAGAATGGATGTTAATTATGTTAGTGGATTTTCCATTTTTAGTAAAGAAATATCTTTAGTTTTTAAATGAGCAGGCAGATGTTTTGGAAGGATTTTATACACATATGTACAAACATATATATACATATATGATCTTGAAAAAAAAAATAAAACAGGAAAGAGTAAATTAAATTTGTGGCAACATATTTTGTTTAATATATTTTTCAACTTTAGCCCTTTTTAATCCAATTAGAGATTGGAGAATTTTTTATTATTCCTTTTTGCCAATGCGTCAAAGTATGGGCTTCTTTTCTCGTCTTGTTTCGAATATGTTTAAGAATCGAATATCACATTACAAATTTTAAATGTGGCTATTTTAGTCAACTATATTGGTGTTTTGTTTTTGCAAAAATTAAGCTCTTCTCCTCACCCAAATTAATCTATCCATAAGTCGTACTCGAAGTGGGCGAATGTACGTGCTTGGAAATAATCGGCACTTATTGACTCTCAAAGACTTGCTCCTCGGCAGCGGACCTCAAAACCTAGTGGAAGAGTTTCCGTGAGCTTATAGTATATGGAAAACAAAAGTAGTGAAAATAAGCGAAATCATTGTTTATTCGATAAGACATAACCACATAAACCTTCTGAAATAAGGTGGGGTGCTTAAGTTTTCTGAGAACTTTGGTATAGCAGTTGGGTTGTCTTAAAGTCCTTTTTCACGTACAGAGCTGCCTTTATGTAACCCAATAAAGTAATACTGTATTAGGTAGAGATATTCGGTTATGGGATTAACTGCGTTTTCCAACCTTTAATCAATCAGTTCAACCACTAACCCGAGAAATACCTTCGTGCGACTTGTCAGCTCAAATCAATGCCCATGCCACATAAATAAACATGAACTAAGAACCTTGAAAACCAGTCCAGAATGATTCAGAGTAGTTAAAAGTAAAACAGCGGAGAAAAAGTTTAAATTTTTCTGGAGAAAGTAGCCGTCAGCATCTTTTGTGCAGGTGCTCTATTGAAAAAATGTTTATCAAAAACGAAAATATAAACTACTTTTGAGATCGATTGCTTCAGGATCATTTCCAATTATTGTTCTAAGAGAATTTACAAGCTTTAAGCCGTGGACCAAAAGGAACCGCTTCTAAATGTCACCGGAAATCTTTTATGTATTTAAGAAAATTAAAGTTGCTTCAAGGAAAAAACAAGTTCGATAGTCGGTCGGTGAGTTATGAACATCTAGGTTATTATCTTCACTTTTAGTTAAGATATACCATTTAATATGGAAAGTCAGTAGAAAGATATATTCATTCAGTTACTTCGACTTACATTTAAGTTTCTCTGTATTTTCATAAATTTAAGTTTAGTTTCCTTTGAGATTTTCAATTATACTTTTTTATGGCTCTTGACTGAAACAGAAAATGCGAGTGGCGAGAGTAGCTTCAACATAAAAAAGGATGTGAGTTGTTGTAGCTATTCTATGACCCATATTTACCACACATGATTTATGCATTCCATTTAAGGACTCCTATACCGTTTCGTTATTACCATTCGCAATTTATTTGCACCTTTTGATAGACACCTACACACATGTCACATACACATACTCAAATTGCGCTTGTCTAACAGCAAAGCAATCAACATCAGCCGCCGTCAACTGGCAAAGCAAAATGCTGGATAAACGAAACAGACGTTTGGCAAGTGCAGCTATAACCAATTATTGCATCATTAATCAGTCGTCAAATGGCAGGCCCGATAACATCGAAGGCGATAGACAGGCAGACAGAGCAACACACATAGGAGCGTATACTGAAAAACCAATTGATTGCTAGTTTTCCCCTCAACCCCCCGCGTTCATACCGAACAAATCACATGCTTGTTGGCCGATTTTGTTGCCGATTTGGATGCCGTTGCTCATGGTTTTCATGCACATCTTAGCATATCACACATCCCCCTTCAACCATTCGCATACACTCTATCTACCGCCGTTGACCAGCTGACGAGAGATCCCTTGCAGTGACGGCGTTTTCATACAGTTCCTCCAACTGCATGTCTCCCACCTCCGCAAGGTTGCCTTTTGCTTTTTTGTTGTTGTGCTGGCGAAACACTTAAGCGTGTGTGAGACTACTCAAGACATGTAATATTTGCCTTAAGGCAGAAGGGATATAAAACAGAAATAAAAATGGGGGAAAATGTGTAAAGCAAGAAATATTGCCGCTGCCAATGGCTACATACCTCTTCATCTGTAATTGTATGTTATTTAATATTTACACATAATATATGTAATGCAAGCGCGCATTTTCACCGTTATACATCCGTGTTGTATGTAACGTGTTGGTACATGTGTGTGTGTGTGTGTGTTTGTGCTTTTTGTGGAACATGAGCCTGCATATATTGAGAGTGAAATCCTGTCCAGTTGGCTGCCAAGCAAGATTGATGGGTTGTATCAGGGCGCCTCGGCAAATATATGTATGAGTCTGAGTATGCTGACCCTAACGGAAAAAGTGTTGATTCTATGTAGTAAGTACTGTTACGGGCACAATAGACCTAAGGTCGCAGTGCATGCCTCAATTAAACTCTATTCTACGGGTGTAGTTTGCATTCATTCCTTTTTCCTCTGAAGGAACTTGCTTGGATATATGCTTTTATCATTGTATAAATATCCCTAAAATATAACTGATGTTGACTTAAGTAGTAGAGTTTCTCTGAGTGTGAGTTGAAAAGGTCAGCCACCCTGTTTTATATACCAAAATATTCAAACCTGATCTAAGCATTGCTCAATGCGGGTTATTGGAAATGAGCATGTGTCTCTCTGTATGAGTTTTGATTAGTTACAAGTAAAACAGTATCATAAATCTACAGGAATGTTTCATTAAATACGTCTAAAGTAGCAATCAGTAAGCGAGCCCTTTCCGATTTCGTAGAGAGGTCGAACATGGTTGCACCTAGTCCATTCGGTTTGAATTTTCAGTTGAAACTCGTAAATTCAGTTAAAGTTTTAATGAATCAGCATTAAAAAGTGATAGATTTCTCTAAAAAAAATAAAAAATAAAACTAACTGATGCTTGTTTTTTTTTTAACAAAACAAAATCTTTCCTTCGAAAATTTTCAGAAATTCATTACATGCATTTTTTATGACTTTTTGTGCGCTCTCTACGCCATTGTTTGTGATTTTTGGCTATTAGTTTTGCTACCATGAATTTTCCTCATATTTGCCACAAAAGCCGCGCACAATGTTTATTAATACGGTAATTGCCTGCTATAAATATGGCATCATGCCGCTGAATTTCCGTAATGGAAACGCCCACTTGCCAGCGACAATATTTGATTAATTTGGGAAACGTAGTAAAACAATATAACGGTAAAAGCGGAGAAGCAGCGAAAAAACAGAATTTCCATTAAAATTGTTTGAATGCTGAAAGGCAGTGCACCCTGCCACCCACCCCACTAGTGCGCCGTCATTGCTGCTGTTGCACAATTTTGCATTGCACAAATATTGCTGTATATAATATTATATATGTATAAGTATGTATGCATGTATCCGAAGCCAGTAACAGTATTGGGCTCGCACGCAATGCCATGTCCTTCCAAGCGAAGAGTAGCCGGCGTATGGCTACGAATGCGAATGCATGTATTTTTGTATTGTTTTATTTACATTTCATGCGCGAGCTTCTCTGTATGTGTGTGTATTTTTACATGTACATATGTATTCAAACATATGTGTGTACATTAGGGTAATTCAAAAAATTTTTTTTTTCCGATTGGTACTCAGAAAAATAGGTTCCTAGACACCTCTAAGTAAGACTCTCCCAAAACCTATGAGTTTCATCATTTATAATGATTTTTTTCATTGAGTTATAAAATCCATAAGAAATAAAAAATTTTCCCAAAAATAAACAAACTTTAACTATTAATATCTGTTAAACGGTTGGGTTTACGAAAAAATTCAATTCAATTTCCTACAAACTCTAAGGAACAAGATATTTTTTCAAGTAGTTGGTAGCAAGATATAAATTTTTCTATTTATAATAAGAAAAAATAGAAAACTGTATGTAGAAGGACCTTCCCGTTACAATTAAAACTCATAGTTGGAGAGGCTTTCTTAGAGGTGTCTAGGAACCTATTTTTCCGAGTACCAATCCAAAAAAAAAAATTTTTTTTTTTTTTTAATCACCCTAGTGTACATGTATGTGTATGTGCCATATGGAAATTAAAAATACACAACTTAGCCCACTTACCTGACTGTGAAGTGCAGCTACGATGCCGGTAACCGCGTGAGCACCCCATATATGTATGTATGTATGCATTAGTATGTAGTATGGTGGGGTGCTTGGGGAGAAATTGGAAAACTAGCGTGACACCACCGGCGCTGGCATTGCTATGCGCATCGTACATTGACACATGTATACATATATTAAGGGTGATCTTTTTCGAGGTTCCCTGCTTTTTTAAAGCATAAAAAAACACAAAAACTTCAAATTAAACGGGAAAATCTTTGGTTTTTATTTTTTTTTTTTGTCAGGATTATATCTTTCATATTTTAGCCGCGGTTACGTCTCAGATAAGTCCAATTTTCGACGACTTTTTCGAGCTTCTCGACTGGTAACTAACTCCAAGGCCTGAATCGAAGCGGGATTGACCGCTTAGACTTTAGAGTTTACACATACTTACAGGAAAAGGTCTATGGTCTATGGCCAATCGACCGACCCGAAACCTGAAATCCATTGATTGATGCGATGTGTGGGAAGTGGTTGACGGTTACGTTCTCACCGTCGTCATTTTTGATGACATATGGCCCGATGATTCCATCGACCCATATTCCAAATCAAGTTTGCCAGAAATGAGCCTCATCGCTGAACAAGATGTGACTCGAAAACGTCGGATATTCTTCGCTGGTCGAGCGGCTTAAGTTCTTGCACAAGATATATCTTGTACGCTATCAATTTAAGATCTCGACGTAAAATACGCCAAATCGTTCCATAGTCAGTCCCAGCTGCTGTGAACGGCACTGAATCAATCGACTCTCCACGGTCTTCGTGTACACTCTCTCTCATCACTGATATATTCGCTCGAATATTATCCAATAATGAATGCTGGGTCTCAAGATGGGTATTGGTGTTGCGTATAATATGCTCAGTAGTCCGATTATAATGAAGCGAAGCGCGCGAAACACATTTTTTACAGAACGTGAATTTTCGTAATAAAGTTGAGCGATTTGTAGACGTTGTTCAGCTTTTTTTTCTTTCCTGTTTTTGTCATGAAATGCCCAAAAATACATCTTAATACGACTCAGGCGCGATCCGTTAAAAAAGGCCATTTAAAAAGTATCTCTACTTGGATCATCCGTTATTTATGCATATGCAGATGCACATATATGTTTTTACCGTTATATATGTATGTGTATCGCCGTTGCAGTACAAACGTCAGTGCATTCCTGCCTTAATCAGCCAATTTCGCTGAAACTCAAAAGTGAAGCTGTTGTCCCTTTCAACCGGCACACACATATACTCGTAGTACATGCAGACAGTAAACAAACAAGAGAACTTATGCATATATACACACATACATATGTACAATATTTACATATAAACGCACTTACTCATACATATGTAGGTCAAAGCGGCGCTATTGTAATTTCCCGACTCGAGCCGAGGCAGATGAAGCGCTATGCTGGCTTTAACACACACACACACACACATACACGACCCCACATAAACATTAAAACGCAAAAAAAAAAAAACAACAAAAATAGCAAATAAATCTGTTCTGCTGCCACTTTTACTAGCACTGCGACACCCTTCTCCCCGCTCCCCGAGCTGCCGTTGCCGTTAAGCCGGAAATGCGCCATTTATCTTGGCCCAACGTGGCGTATGTGTGACTTTTGATTTGTTCGCCTTTGCTGCGCGCCACCGGCTTTCGCTTGACTGTAGTAGTGGAACAAAACTACAACAACTGCAGCAAATAACAACAGCCTCCAGCTGCGTAGTGTGGCCACCTTTTCCTCTATTGTCGGCGTTGTACGCAGTTTCCGTTTCCTGTTTGACTTTTTACCACCGCATTCCCGCCAACCCGGCTCCGCCACGCCGCACGCCAGCCTCCCCACTTGACTTTAACGTCTGCCACCACAATTGCCTATAAGTACCCGTCGCCATCACTTAGAGTTAATAGGTTGAACTTTTTCGCCGTTTTTCTTTCTCGGTTTCGCTGCCTCATTTCTTACTTTGTTCGGTTGTGCTTTTTGAGTTCTGCAATGTTTTGCATGCGTGGCTGTGTTGCGTCGTCGTTGGTGTTGGCGTTGGTGAATGCTTTTGTATGGTTAATTGCCTCTACTTTTTATTTGTGCCGGTCGATGTTCGTCGCCATTCGCTATTTTACTGCGCTAATTTTCCAAGAAATCTACGTAAAGTTCATAAGTAGTGAAAGTTATGACCATTTAAGGCAACGAATTGAGTCGAAGGTGGCGAAAATGCATGTCAAAAGGTGGAACAAGCGTATATTAGGGCTGAGATTTGTTTGCCTAAGAGCAATAATTTCGTGCTTTCTTAAAGGGGTATTCTAGAAGCATGAATTTCAGGTAATTTTTAAAGTGTCTTAAAATAGGCAATTCATATTTCTACTATAAATTTTTTGATTAGTTATTTGTTAATTTGAGAAGAGTAGAGAAAAAAATTAAAAAATAAAAAAGTAAAAAATTTCAAAAATTATGAGCTGACGAAGCAGTGGTCTCTAAAAACTTTCACGTGACCATACCCATGATTTCAACCCTCCTAGCTATCTGAAACCAAAAAGAAAAAAAGATTATTAATCTAGAATAATGTCACAAAGGTCGGAACTACGGAAAAGTGGGAAAATTTTTTTTCACAAAATGGCGACTGCCTAAAAAAAAAAAGTTTTTTGGATCACTTTTTCTGACTATTTCGAGTTTTTTAAAAATAATAAAAATAAAAATTTGGGGATGGGGCTAGTTCCAACCATAGACAAGCCTATAAAGAAGACTCTATTAAAATTTCAAGTAAATCGGTTCAGTAGAACCTTAGATATCGTGGTTATCGTTGCGAAAAAGTCAGTTTTGAGAAAAACGTGTTTAAAATTTCGCATTCCGGCCGAACCAGTTTTAATGCCGGGTCAGAAAAATCCCTATATTTCCGAAAGTAATTTGAATTTTGAAAAATTGTCCTGCGCTTTCTTTCTCTATACTTGAATAGTTAAGCTTTGAAAATATAAAAAAAATTTAGATTTTTTTTAAATTTCTAGACTAGAATACCCCTTTAATGCGAGACTGTAATACTCCGACAATAAGAAAATGTATTATACCAGAGAGTTTGACGAGATCTCTGGTCTTCAGGTACTCCTCAAGGTACTATTTTAAGGGCTCAGTTATTATGATTAAAATAGATAAGTTTATTTTCAGAAATCGGATTTCCTAATGGCTTAGCCCAAAAATAACGTTACATTTGATTGAACCAAAATATTGAAAGTGTTTTTCAATAAAAATGAAGCAGTTTTATACGAAATTATTAAACTTTAATGAAAAGTTTTCATAGAAAAACTTCAATTGTCTATGACTATGGAATAATGTTAATTACTAAGAACAATTTATAAGAATAGGACGAAAAAAACTCAACTTATTGACACTGACTTGTTCGATTCCCACGACTGCCAGTTCTACGTACCGGAATTTACTCGGAGTTTATCCGACCAAGGGCAGTCCTTTCGAACACTAACTTATGGTGGAATGTCTATCGAATGTGATTATATTTCGCGAAGAGTTTGCTGAAAGACTTCTTTCACACGAAATATCGGTGGATAAAGACCGAAATTATTTTGAATTTACCCAATCTCCTCAGCCTAAAAATTGCTACAGGTTCCGAAATTATTAAAAAATTTACCCATTGATCCAAAGCGTTTCTCCTTTAACTTGAGCAAGCCTCCGCAAGACCTACTACTTGCTTTGTCGCCCTTATCATTAGAATCATTCACATTAAATGGTCTCTATTAAAATGAAAGGAAGAGGATCCTTGAAATTTAAGTTGTGTTTAAATAATGGACTATAGTAGAGCTTTCTTTTGGTTTTTGATGGAGGATACCACTTTACTTGGGCAGCATGGCTTTAACATCAAGAATCAGCTTTGCATATGAAAACTTATGACGAAATTAAATATATACTATATATACAGAAATACCTCCTTCAAGCATAAACTTGCTCTCCCTGAAGGCGGTGTCTAAACTTTTCGAAGTTTACAGAACAACGACTCTCCCTTTTCTCCTTATACCAACTCTAACAACCAACTGACAAACTATGAGAGAAGTCCAAGCTGGAGTCGTTATTAGAAAAAATACAGCAGCTCCACAACTCGTTAGTTTTATAACTCTCTCTCTGGCACTTGAAGCTTCTAAAAATGTCTATAGATTTTATTAAAATTTTAGTGCGTTTTTTTTATTTTATATTTATTATATTTATATTTATTATATATATATTATATATTATATTTTATTTTATATTTTATTTTATAGTCAAGTTTCTAGCCCTCGGCTCTCCCTCTCAGAGCAAGCTTGAGAGTAAAGCAGTTAATGAATTCCTTGCCAATGTTTGCCTTTGCTGCATATTGCCTACGAGCTTTTTCACTGCATTCTTCAATGAGCTGCTTTTAATTAAACTATTCGTCTTTTTGCGCTCTCACGTTCTCATTGATTGAAATTGTCTGCTGATTTGATTTAATTTCTATGCCGCCATTCAATTTATTGCCAGGTTTTACTTGTGCCATTGACTATTTGATTTAATTCCAGTTACACTTTAGCCTGCTTTGCTGCGCAAACTTTTGTAAAATTAGCAAAAAATTAATTCGCGTACATTACAATGTCAATTCTTTGCGCAAGCTTCAAGAAGAGAAGCGAAAACAGTTTTCCAACTCCTCGTCCCCTTTGCCGTGGCTATGCAGCTGTTCCGCTTACGTCGCCTTTTCGTTTACCTCACACGAGGAGACGAGGTAAGGGGGGATCGGCGAACTTTTTCGTGAAAAAGTTGGTCTTGCACCCAAGCAAGCGGCCACACCAAACGAATGAGCACCGAACTCCAATGCGAACAATTAAAAATTTTAGTTCTCTTTTTGCGTTTATTCGCGTTTTTTTCTCTTTTTATTTGTTTTCCAACATTTTCGCAGTCGATTTGTTCAATTAAATTAACAATTTCATTTATATAACAAAGTACCGTTGTAAGCTGGCATGTAAATACGGGCCGCTACGCTTGTGTATGTGTGTGCGTCTGTGTTTGTTGGAAAAACTTTCCCAAATTGAGTTTGTACGAGTTTTTTGTTTTTGTTTTTATTATTGCTTTTGGCGCTGCATACTCGATTTTAGTGTTGCTCACTTTTCGTATTCACCGTTACCCCTCTCCTCTTCACCGTGGGTGCGCGGCTGCAGTGGGTGCGGCAGACTGTAAAAGTTTCCTGGTTTTTGCCTTCGCATTTTCGCGATTGCGATTGTTGCTTTTATTATTGTTTTTGTGTTTGGGCTCTTTTGTTCTAATTTAGCACAATTGAATTGAATTCGTGAGTTTATTCGCAATTGCACTTTAATAAACTGAAATATGGCAGTTGATGGCAATAATTCAATAAGAATTTCTTCTATTTTGTTGCGCTTCAATGTTTGTGTCTTTATTCGCCAATTTTGTAAGGAAAGTTAATTATGGAAATAGTTTTAGGTTAATGTAAAAACGGCTTTTTTGAACCAAGCTGTTGATCAACCTTGGAACGTACGGTGAACGACGGGCCAGACTCATTATCTCTGTCATTAACTAAACAGTCGTCGCGCTTGCAACTTGGCTCCCGCGTCACTGTTGACGGTGATCGATAATTTCGTCCGACCAAGTAGACAATTGAGGAGTAAAGTCCTCTCTCGGTGAACAAAAACCAAACTCCATAAGTCACTCATCACCGCCTTCCTGTTGTAGAGCAGAGGCATGGACGATGGCAACATCGGATGAGTCGACGATACGAGTTTTTGAGAGAAGAGAGAGTTGTAATCTTTTGCGCGTTGATCACAACTAATACCACTTTCGGTGGAACAATGAGCTGTATGAGATGTACGACGACATTGATATAGTTCAGCGAATTCCAAGACAGCGGCTACACTGGCTACGTTATGTCATACTGTTCTTTGTGATGCCTAGAACTGCCAGGAATGGATCAAAGAGACCATAACATATCGACTAAATGTCTAGAGCGAACCAAAAAAATGTATGACAACAAGAGGTTTAAGCTTTATTCTAGTGAAAGCAGAACAGTGGAAGAGAATATGTCTAGACCTGCACCACCTTATCTTCCTCATGCCAACGTTTGCGAGTTGCGTCTTTGAAAATTGTTAGGAACACCGCGTTAGTACCAATAGGCTATTGTGCAGTTAGGACACCTATCATTGTGGCAATGTGAACCTTGCTAAGAGATAGCAGTTCAATTGACCTTTTACGTTCCACATTAGCGCGAATGCTTTCGCAACCCCACATGTGTTGGTTACGGACCAACGTTTTCTAAGCCGGCGCCCGATTGCACGAAGACAGGAAGCCCCTGCTCTCTGCTCCCTTTGCTTTCAGCCCACTACCAGCGAGCTTATATCTAGTAAAGCAACTCTACTATCGTAGAGGATGCATATTTCCCTAAAAAAAAGCCTTAGTTTCGAGAAGTAATCCGCTGCGGCACTACTTCTGCTTGAGGTAGTTTGAAACTAGAGTGGATTTAGAGCTCCCGTCAGTGGAAAACTAGGCTTCCAATTAGTCTTCGGTACAATTTACTGACTAGTGAGTCTCATTTAGACATACAGTAGGGCAATATTAAGCGCTAAAAGCTTTGTGATTTCGTAAGAGTGCAGAGAAAGGATCCAAACTTAAAGACACCCTGAATGAAGAAGCATAGCATAATCATCTGCTTCATCTGATGGGTCAAAATGCAATACAATCTCTACGTATAAAAATACATCCTTTTAAAATTCTTCTAGTTTTTCTTATTCACTGTAACTGGCTGTTATACAAATGACCCATCGAATATTACTTAAAATTCAATACAATGAATATCGATTCAAATGCTGCTCAGTTGCCCAATGACCGAGCAAAAACTTTGCCAAGAACACGTATTTAATCCCCCCAAGTATCACATCCCTTTGGCTTAACCAACTTTTCGTTACGAATTCGCATAAAAGCAGAATGATAATAATATCAAATAAAAGAGCATGAAAACCGCAAAAGTGGAAAATCGAGACCGAGAATCATTGAAAAGTGTAGCGAATAATTGAGTGCATGCAGCGGCAGGGGATGGCATACCACGAATATCCTCACCGTTAAATGTTAGTTGAGTAGCGGAATTGGTGAAAAGGGTAAAGCAAAAATCAAACCGCACTGTTAACAATGAAAGAAGTGTGGATGACCTAAACTATCGAAGGAACGAAGAATTTGGCTGTTGCGCTGATCAACAGCGCAAAGCGGTAGGTGCCGCAGTTAGAGAAGAAAGCAAGGGCTTGATGAAAGCTATTATTATTATTATTTTTTTTTTTTTGAATTTTGAAAATTCGTAGCAGATAAGAGAAAAGTTGTGGAAATTAAATAAAAAATGTTGGAGTAAGAAGCTAAGCGCCCTCAGAAAATGTTGTAACTTCATTGAACTAATACTGATAAGACAGCAGACTGTGGGAGAGAAATATGTAGGAATCTAAAGCTAAAGACACAGTAGAACTGTGTAGTGATGCAAATAAAGAGCAATCCAAAGTATTTGTAAGCGGAGTTCACTGGTGGATAAATTCTTGCTTTAGCGCCTTGGTTTCCACTATGTACGTAGCCTAAAACGGCACCCTGCTGGTATGCATTAAAATACAGTAAAACCACAGCGAAATAGTTGGTGTCGTTGAGGCAAGCAGTAAGCGGTAATAAAATGCCGGAGTGAAACCACAAAATACTAAGCGTTCGTATTTGTAACGAAGGAACCGCAAGAACGAATGGGAAAAACAATAAAGCGAACCCAGAATGTCCACGCAAATGGAACATAAATTCATTGGGCAGCTTCTTCCATTATTTTTACGCTTCTTTTCGCAACCGTCATTCCCTCGATGCTGCTGATGTCAGTTGCGATAGCGCACGACAAGCGCCGAACACGACAAATACAGAAATGACAGAACGCCAGGCAACATAGACTGGCACATGCGAAGCGCATACTCTAAGGTAACATACCTACACTGTGCGACCGACTACCTGGCGAGGTAAGGTAAATGAATTAAGGTTTGAGTGCACAAAGCCGGCAGAGCAATATCAGCGCATAGCTTCCGAGATAAGAGCAGCGCCCGAACGTCCAGCCGGCAGAGTGGAATGTGGAAATGCGAAACAAGTGCCAAAAGCTTAGCAGCAGACTTAAGCAAGCGACTTGTTACTACACGCAGGCGACAAAACCGGCTCGCTGCATGTGGTTGCCGTTGAGCCGAAGTGTGGGTAGAGCTTAACTAAACAGCGGTGGCAAGCAGGGAAAGCAAGAAAAGGAGTTTTCCTGTTTAATGGATCACCGTTGCGGTTATAAACTCACAGTGCTTATAGCGCGGGGGAGTCTGCAGGTAAAAGGTGCGAAAAAGGATACTACAGACTCTGTGTGGTTGTAAGTGTGGTTTGTGGTATCATCGGTTTGTCTGCTCCCTGTGTACGGAAAATAAAGATGAGTTAGTTAAAATTGCGATAAACACGTTTGCCGCTTCCTTAGAGTTATCTACACCGGCGCTACTAATATACAGCTTATTTTATTTTGTTTCGTCCTTTTTCAACATGCCGCCTGCTCCTTTTTTTTTATCTGCTTGCCGCTATCTTTCTTTGCTAATCTGCTTTCCGAGCGTGGCGTGCGGTGGACCGAAGAAAGCACAATCCCTTTCCGCCGAGGTCCATTACGGAGCATTGTGTCCACTAATTGAAAAAGCAAAATCATCCCAAATAGACGGCGATGCACACACACACACACAAATGTACGTGCGCCATGGCAGAAAGACACGTAGCGTAACGACACTTAAGTTGGCCAATTAGTGAAGGCTTGCGAAGGCAAAAACATGCAATGGGCGTGTCACCGGACAGCGCTTACGAGCGATGTGTGTGTGTGCGTGACTTAGTGTGCGCATTGATTAAGCCAGGCAAATTGAAAGGATCCCCAAAAGCGAGCCAACTGATTTCCCGCATGTCAAGTTAGCGGACCCAAAGTTGTGGCGAAGCGTCGTGTTTCAGAAATGTGCGAATTCGTAAACGGTGGCGTAAAATCGAATGTTCCGCTGGCGTAGTTCGTTGGGGTTGGAGTTCCTTTAGTGTTAAGTAATATTTGTCTGTGGCTGCTGGTTTGGCATGATGCGCGTGGAAACTTTTATGACAGTTAGTTAAACGCCGAAATTAGCGGCGATGTAGTTGTTGATGCGCACAGCGGGAACTTTTTGAATGTGCCAGACACATTGAGGCAATATATAGTATATGTTAATTGTAACTTGCTAAGCGTGCGCTCAAAGTGCTAAATGCTTACTGGGTGGCATCAATTGTCTGTAGACGGATGAAAAATTATCTTAGTTGATCGCTATTATTAGCCGTTAATTGAAAGAATAATAACTAATAGCGACTTTAGGTTGATAGAAATATGTAGAAAATAAAGCTGCAATCTATTACATGTTTTCAGAACGCTTTTTTCTGGGAAATGTCACCATCTTGGAGCATAAGTAAAGAATTATCGCAGTTTTTTTTCGTTATATTTGAGAAGGAGTCCTCATTTTATAACAAAAATGGTTGTAATTTAAACTTTAAGGACTCCAAATAACTGTTTGGTTTTATAAGAAGCTTTATAATATTAAAAATATACTAACCAAGTTTAAGATGAACCCATAATTTATAGTAATATTACATTAAAAATTATTTTAATTAACATACAAAATATCTTTAAAATTGCGAAACTCTTAATTAACACTATTTTTGATTTTGCTTATCCCAAATACCGAATTGAAATTGTAAAAATAAATTTTTAATTTCAAATATCGGATTGAAATATGGTTTACATGGGTTTCGTGAAACACAGCCTTTTTTTCAACAATTTTTTTTTCTCATATAAAAAAGAAATATTTTCATAGAATTTTTTTTTTGTTACACATTAATAACAATTAGAATTTCTGAAATTTTGATAGAAATTCTGAAATTTTTGAAAAAAAAATTTTAACTCTGCCATTGTAACATTATTTTCTGCGACTCCTTACAGGATCATCTAAAGTGAAAAATACGTGTTTTAGTTGAGAACTTAGCTTAGGACTTGTACGAAGGAAAAATAAAAAAATTTAAATTCTAATTTTGGCAGACTTTTTTATGAACGAATAAAAATTCAGTTTTTTTTTTTCAAATAAATTTAATCGAAAAAAAAATCCTTCGTTCAAGTCTTTAAGAATTGTATCTCAAAGTCCTGTGTAAAATTTCATGAAGAGCTTAGAGTTCTCGAGAAATCTCGAGCGACTTCAAAAACACAGTATCGCGTAAAACGCGCTTAAAGACGGCGGGGGACTTAGCCTAGCTAGCCTCGGGCGCACAAGTTCTCAAGTCTATATCTCCGGAACTATTACTCGGATAAACTTGAAAAGAGGTGTTGTAGACAATAAAAAAAAATCGATTGTTTAAACCACCCCAACCCCTTAAAAAAGTAGTGAAATAAACAAATATTAATCTCTAATTTACAATTGAAAAATATTGTTTTCGAATTTACATTTTTTTGTGCTTGAATTAGAGCTCATACAGAACCATGTTATTGTTTTCGAAGTTACATTTTTTTGTGCTTGAATTAGAGCTCTTACAGAACCATGTTTTTTAATACTCTAGAGTAGTGGTCGACAAGCTAACACATTTAAACGATTTATTTTTTAAATTTTTTATTTCTGATTTTGGGGTTAAAAAAAAAATAGTTTCAATTTTTGTTTCCGACTTGGCTATCCAAAAAGTTTATTTTATGCTCATCTCTCTCAGAGAAATTCAACCTCATACGGCAACTGGTAGTGAGCGATGTTCGTTCACAACACTGTGAGCGTTGCCGAAACGATATATGTGACTTGGTCTACGAAAAGGGGGCTTAGGTGTCAAAAAAAAAAAATCAAAAAAAAAAAAATTGATTTTTTGACTTTTTTGATTTCTCGATTCCCTCTAATAGAGAGTCTGCAGTTACTTTACCTTTATACGCTCTAACGCTTTTATATGGATACAGGAGAACTTTCACCTAAGTTGTCTAAAATCAGAATTTCTTAAACATTTCAATGAAGTTTGCTAATTCTTGAATCGTACCCATGAAGCTGCAATTTTAAGCAGCAACATTTTCATTCATTTTTTATGCTTGTAGTTTGCAGAATCTGCCCACTAGTCAAGTTTAAAACCGTTTCTGACGCTTACGACTCATCTGTTTATTCTCTCTTTATTTCATTTATGCTAGTTGTTTGTTCGATTCACCAACTTCTTCAAGCTTGATCGCTTTCTTTTTGCTTTTTTGTCTTTCTTTCCTTTTTTTTAAAAGAGTGTTTAAATTGCTTTCGTAATTTCTAAAATAAGAAATAATCCCACATACCATATATACTTTAACAGCTCAATCTATGAGATTTAAATTTTCTACACACCCCTCCGGTTAAAAGCAAATCGACCCACTCTAATGTAGCGCAGAATCTTTATGCACAACTGCCAACATTTCTGCGACACTTGCCGTTTGGAGATTAGCAATTAATGTTGACTGTGACACGTGTCCCCACATGTGTAAGCACCGACACTCACTCAGTCGCACACACAGCTCAACACACACACACACATAAATAGCGAAACGAGTGAGTAACGTAGTAAAATTGCCATTGACGCCAGCAAAGGCATACTTTCGACAGCGTGAATGCTTGCGGTTACAAAGTGATTATGCGAATGATGTCTTCAGCAGTAAATTTAGATGCAAACAAATAAAATAGATGCGCACAAACACACACACACACTCACATGCGTGCCAACACAAGCAGACTCATAGAAAAGCCGAGTTAAATAGTTTTGGTGGCCCGCTGAGGCATTGAGTTGTGACAGCGAGGACACACATGCATATACTTTTGCGGATTTATTAGTTAATGTATGTGTGCATTCACACTTTCGTTGACCTTCACACCGTTTTCCGTTTTACTTACTCATCGGTGTGGAAGCAGTCGCTCTTTGCCTTATTGGCTCTTTGTGGTAGTTGTTGTTATCATTTTTTGTTTATTAATTCTTGCTGTTTGTATTCATTAAAGATGTATCCTTTATGTGATCATAAAAGCTTCTAAGCACGTAGAAAATTAATATGTGCTTAGGTGGCGGCAGGACACAGCGAGAGTATATATGTGTACATTAGGGTGTACGCTATTTTCCAAGTTGACAGCTTAAATTATAGTTTTTTCCCTAAAAGCAAGGCAGGTTTGCTTAACTTCGTCTATGAAAGCATTATTTTAAAAGTGTATTGAGAGTTCATATATTCTGTATTGCTCATACGACATGGTGTACCATGTGAATACAGCAAAATATATGAGAAACGAAGATAATATAGGCACGCTTCGAATTAAAAAAAAAGCTTATTTAGGGCAAAGCCTGAAACCTCCAGGGCGTTTGCAAAAAAAAAAAAACATTACTTGGTAAGGAATGAACACCCTTATATACCGAATATATATGGAAGTATACATATGTAGTATATGGACATTCCTACAAATTACATAGTTGGATAGGCTGTATGTATTTATGAGGTTGTTACATTCAGCGACACTATCTTGGTAATTACTCACATCAAGAATCTTGTGCTCTGCAACTCATTTAAGGCAGGTTAATGTGGAACTTTAGCAAATTAGTGTTGGTGTAATTTAGCCAACAAAGCGCAGAGGTTCATCAAAATAACATGCTGTTGTTGTAGTTGAAATATTTGAATATTCAGTGACGTAATTTATGCGAAGGTTACCGCATAGCGCACGCCAGATAAGATTGCTGTGTAGCTCTTGTCATGGTTAATGCACATAACTAAATTTATTTGCTTTTGTTTTTCCGAATTTTTTAAGGTTTGAATAGAACTTGAGTTGAGTGCCTAAAAAAATATTTAAAAATATTAAAAAAATTAAAAAAAAAATAAGGTAAATAGTAAGTTAAACTCTGCAATTAATTGGCTTATAGTTGATTTTAACATAGCGAGTCTTCGTTTGCAACACGCGTGTAAGAGGACAGTACTGCATTTATATTTATACTTTTATTAGTTATTTATTATTATTATTATTAATTGATTTTTTTTTTTTTTAACACATTCTGTACAAATGCGCAATTCTAAGAAGCGTCATTGACATTTAAATTTTTATCATACCATGCCTAAATCGCTTACTTAGAGGAAGCTCAGCTGACTGCCACTACTGGAATTCCCTACTGACAAAGGACAGCACAAATGATTTCCAAAATCAGAACAAAAAGAGAAAGCAGTAAACTTAAGTCACTAAAATTACCTGTTCAGCTGTCTGTTGCTAACTTTAAATAAACTATTTCTAGAGAGGACAAATAAATGTGACGCATACATACACAGACTAAAACACATACGTAGATGAGTGTCACCAAAAATAAACCAGCGAGGCAAGCGCTGCGGCAAGACAGCCCATAAACCTGTGGTTTGACAAGGGATTTGCCGAAGCATTTGCATATGTTGCCCTAAAAGGATTTGTTTAAATGTTAGCGGTACGGAAATTAGGCACCAATCTTGTAGAGCTTATTATGCAAAAACTTAAGTTAATGAAAGTATAATATTTGGAAAACAGTGATTGAGGTTCTACAAGGAGAAGAAGAAAAACAAGAAGCAAAGTCAAGTTTCATTATGAAGTAACTAAGTTGAAAGACTCACAGCTTTGTTAGGCATTTAACTAAACTTTTTTACTTAAAACATATTTATCTAGTTCTCCTTTTTTCTAAACTAAGCTTTGTCAACCTTCACTGTTGATTCCTGTTCCGCTGGAAAAACCTTGCACCCAAATAAGTTCCTAAGTAATAATTCTATGACTGCAAGTGTGTGCAGTCAGAGCGCTTTTAAGTAACTCGATTTTATTGGTTCTTTTCAACTGTTTCGGGTTTTAGAATTTGAGGTTCGATTGCCTTGGCTTGAACAATAAGCCATGACAAATTTCTTGAAGATAACTTTCCAAATAAGAAACTTTGTCATAAAAGAATTTTATTTGGATGGGTCAGTATAAAAGCTATATACTGGTCCGATTTGAACAATTTGTTCGGAAATTGTAGTGTTGTGTTGGATAGTAATTTCAGGAAGATAATTCGAATTAACATATTTTTCCAAATAAAACCGTGTCCTATGACATATATATATATCTTATAGCGATCCGATATCTGTGGTTTCCAACAAAGAACAGCTTCTGATGGGCAAAAAGATGCAAGCAGATTTTCGGACTAAAATCTTAAAATTGAGCGACTAGTTTGCGTATATACAGACAGACAGACGAAACGACAGACGGACATGACTAAATCGACTCTGCTTGTCACCCCACGAATTTTTGTAGGTATACTTTATAAAGTAGACGATATTTTCCTCTTGGTATTGCAAACTTCATAGCGAATTTAATACACCCCGTTCATGATATAAAGAAACAAATGGAACAAAAGATAAATTTTACAAACGAAACCGCTAAAACTGGAAAAATTCTACTATTATATGCACTTCTACCTTTCGTAAGCACTCTTACCAACAACAATGACACATTTGAAGCAACTCAACATGGAGACAACAATATTGAGTTATGTCCATTAGCAAAATACCAACAGAGAAGGCACAAGCTTGGTTGGTATTCCAAAAGGAAATTGCGCCAGGCATGTGAGTGAAGGAGCGTAAGTGAGTGCCGTACCGTTAGCCACCTTGTGACAAACTTAACTCGAAGGTATTTTGTTGGAATTCACAGTGACGTTAGACAGCACATTTACAAAATGACTCAAATGAAGATGTCGGCTGACAGCAGTATTGATACCCGCAATTGTGTATGAATTGTATGGTATTTTATGGAAGGAAGGCTTGAAATTGTAGTTTCTCTATAGACTGTAGGCAAGTTCACAATGAAATAAATTGCATACGCGACATACTATTTTATATCTGATTGAAGGGTGGTATGCGTATTGGCTGACCCTTGAAGTAATGAAAATATAAAAGAATTCCTTTGAGAAGAGGTGATGTCATTTGATGTCAGTTTGGAAAAGGCAAATATTTTTGTTTAAATTCGGAGAAATGTAAAGCATTTCGAGATTTGAAAGAATTTGGGCTGACTTGTTGCTGACTTTAAAGTGTTGCAATTGATATGATGTGTGGGAGCTTCATATACATATGTGTGTACCATATGTATGTGCTACTACTTTTTTTAATGAAGTTTAGATTTTGACAGTGGACGACGTTGCTTTAACTATCAACATAACTATCATGAATGCATTGAAATTATTTCTGAAAACTAAAAACTAAATAAATAAAATTTCTAGATATGATGTGACTTCGCTTTTTTTTTTTTTTAAGTAAACGTGTGAGATAGACCACAACTTTTGACATTAGATACTATAAATTAATATTAGTCTAGTATTTGAAGTGGCGTTATGATGATGTGATATTTCTTACATAAATGTAAACTGAAAATACGATAACAAGATGCGTTGTGGTATAATGGGATGTTATAAGGTACTTTGTTTTAAAGTGATCTAATATTGTAGCATGTGATATTATGAGAACATGATGTGATGAAATGATATGCTGATTGTAGTGATGTGAGGAGTTGTTGTAAGTTAATATGTTGTACTGTGATTTAATATTGAAGAATCTGATATTATAAGAACATGATTCGATGAAGTGATATGATGATATGATGCAGGGCTGTGTCATGTGTGTAGGAGTTAATGTTGTTGTTTGAAATTCCAGTATCATATCGTGATTCCGAAAAATGTCATGTGGTATTATAGGAACGAACTCATATTACGACTATATCAAGAGGTGATGTGATATCTTAGGGTGTGAATTATGAAAGCAGAGAAAGTGGAGAGTATGATAAACTATTTGATAAGATGTTATGTGTTTATATTGTAAGTTAAGTAATGATGGTATGATGTGATATCGCGTGATTCACACACATTTTTTGCGTAAATTTCGCACTAAACCGGTATAACACAACCTTCATATCTTTAGCGATATTTCCTTCTAACTCCATGTAACTAGTTCTATTACAATGTAATTTGAACAAAAAAAAAAAAAAAACTTTTCACAGAAAACCGGTATGATTTTGATCTATTTTAAGAAGAAAGCCCCATTTTGATATTAAAAACGCGAAGTAAAAAAAATGTTCCATGCAAAGTTTTGGTTTTGTTTGCTCAGCTTGTACTATATGTATATGTATTGCTATATGTTACAGTAAACCGATATCGGCGGTTTCGACAAATGAGCAGCTTTTTGGCAGAAAAAGATGCGCAGATTTCGATCACTATCTGCTGAACGGCATTCAAAATTGAAATAACCTTATTGCGATATCTTCAGATTTTCGAGATATACTACTGTGCCCAAAAAATAAGGTGACATTTGAATTTAAACTGCTCGCGTCGAAGGGTTTACAGAATTATTTGTTTTTTAGGTTGCTAGCCCAAAAAATAAGGTGACATATGAATTTAAACTGCGCGCGTCGAAGGATTTACAGAATTATTTGTTTTTTAGGTTGGTAGTACTGTCAATCACATTTATGTCAAATTTCATGTCAAAATATTCATTCGTGTTTGAGATACGTGTCGTTTTGTGAGCTGCTAAAAGTGAGTTTTTCGTTTTTTGCGATGTCGAAATTTGTTGAGCAAAGAATTTGCATTAAATTTTGTTTACGGAATCAATTTTCTCCTGCGGATACGTTGAGGATGGTGCAGAAAGCCTTTGGTGATGAGGCTATGTCTAAATAAAATGTTTACAAGTGGTATAGTGAGTTCCAAGCCAGCCGTGAACGTGTCGAAGACGAAGAGTGTCCAGGGCGACCATCAACCTCAACCGACGAAGCTCACGTTCAACAAATCAAAGATTTGGTGTTGAAAAACCGTTGATTAACAATTAGAGACCTTGCTGATGAAGTTGGCATATCGAAAGCCTCAGCCAATACCATTTTTAAGTATATTTTGGCCCTCAAGCGTCCACCGTACCGCTGGTACCAAAAACATTGAATTTTTTGAAAAAAAGGCGTCGCGTTGAAGTGTGTGAAACGATGCTTTCCGACTATCAGGGTGACATGAAATGCATTATAACTGGCGATGAGACTTGGATCTATGCTTACGACCACGAAACAACTGATCAATCGAGCGAATATCGTGCCAAAAGAGAGAGCCGAGACAAAAAAAATCGCGCCAAAGTCGCTCAAAAATCAAGGTCATGTTGACTGTTTTCTTCGATTATCGTGGTGTTGTGCATTATGAATTCCTTCCAACCGGTCAAACAGTCAACAAGGAATATTATTTGAACGTTAGGCGTCGTTTGCGTAACGCTATCCACCCAAAAAGGCCGGAATTGTGGAAAGACAATTCTTGGTTTTTATACCACGATAGTGCACCAGCCCCTACTGCCCTCGTAATTCGTGATCATTTTGCCAAAAACTCAACCCATATCGTTTCGCAACCGCCGTATTCACCTGATCTGGCGCCGTGCGACTTCTGGCTGTTCACCAAGCTCAAAAGACTGTTCCGGGCACACCGTTTTTATACGATAGATGAGATTCAAGCCGCAGCGAAGACGGAACTGGAGACCCGGAAAGTGACTACAACCAGTGTTTCGAAGATTGGAAAATCCTTTGCCATAAGTGCATTGCTTCGGGAGGGGACTACTTTGAAGGAGATGAAATTAGTTTTAACAATGTCACCTTATTTTTTGGGCACAGTAGTATTTCAAAATATTTCTCTAAAATGGTGCTCACACAATTTTTTATAAGTGCCGCACTAAACAAAGATTTTCAAAAACAAATTCATTTAATTTGAATCTCCCAAGCTTTTGACAGGCATTTCCGCAATTCTCTGCAACTTTCGTTTACCGGCATTCTAGTTTTCAGAAAAGTAAAAATGTATGCGTTTCTTATGCATATTCACATAGAATGCAGATCAATGTCTGCCAGACATGCCAAGCATATTTATGCAATATGAAAATATAATTTATGCGCATTTTTTATTAAATATTTACAAAAGCTTTGCGCATCAAAACAAACGAGTGAGCAGGCATCCGCAAAGCTGTCAAACCAACGACGCTCCGCTACTCAACTGCACTGCTACCATTTGTTCGCCCCGTGACATGTCAACCGCTCGGCTGTCGTGTGGCAAGTTTGTAAGCTCATTGTGCAAAATTTATGCGCCAAATGGATTATCCAAAGCGAGCGTATGGTAAAGCTGCCTTGTCACAGTCACTTTGAGTTTCACCTTTGTGTGTCGGACGGGCGGTCGATGGTACGTTTTCGGTGTACTTTAGTCCGCTTCACTGAGTATGCACTTGGCGCCGTGTGTGCGAGAGAAACCGCCAAACTATCTTTGCGCTTTGATGGATCTGCCTGTTGAAAGTAAGGTGAATGCGTTGCATATGAAAAGTGTCAACGTGATGAAAAATGTGCGAAAAGTGTATTAGAGAAGGAACCAAGACGACGCGCACACTCATTCTTCCAAATTTCAGCAATTGCTAAATATAGTCAGGAGCTGTAACACCACTAAATAAATAGGTGTCATAAATTTCAGCGTGTTTTTGTTGTATTTCACTTAGAAATTCATTTACGCATTTGACAATTTAGTTAAAATGTAGTGAAGAAAAGAAACTTATAAACAATATACACATTATCAGAGGAGACCCAAAGCACGGCACGAACGATAGTGATTATCCAACTGCTCTCCGAAATGAAAATTTTCGAAGTACACTTCTGCTTAAGTTGTTAAAGCAACCACCTAGTAGGTTATTTGTTTTCGAAGACTTAAGTAGAAAAAGGGCTTGAAACTTTACTTACACCCTTTAATATGGAACTCCGGAACTACTGAATTTTTAACCAAAGAAGATTCTGATTTGTGCCCAGTCTGCCGTGAGTTCCATCAAATTATGTACTAAAATTAAATATTATCTATAACTTGTACTGCAGTATACCGGAGCCGAATCAGCTTTAAACGCCTTTGACTTTTACTTTCCTTAGCATTAAAACTGTTCACTCTCCTTAAACTATGTCATTGGTTTTTCGAGTTCCTCAGATTAGTTCTCAAGTTTCTCAAAAATTTATTATTTCAGCAGATGCTCTTCATTTGACTCATTGCTTTAGCCAGTGTCAGCTCTTAAGTGTATGTGCTAAGCGAATTGCACCTTCTGGTTGAGATGATGATTTGTGAAGGTTTTTTAGATACGTCAGTAATGCCTTTCTTAAGAGATGAGAATCGATTGCATTGTGTTGTTGCAGTTACCCATCATAGGACTGCTTGGCAACCACATTAACTTAAAGCCGTACTATCTGGAAAGTTACCACATATACCTTAGCCAACTTCAATTCAAATCTCAGTAATACTAAAGCTGTGATTGAGACTTCATTACCCAAATAAAGCTTGTCTGTCATAATAAAGCAACGGCTACTTTCTTGTTCATAGTTGCTTTAATCCGCGCCAAGCTGGCTTTAAGCATGCAGCGTTGGACAAAAGGTCTGATATATTTGCGTTACTGAGTAATATTGTACGAAAATTATCAGTTTGGTATTATCCTAAGAGTATTGCATTTTTATTAACTGTTTTTTTGTTCATTCCATGTTTTTTTGAAGCGTTGATAACAAGCTCCGTCATCTTACGGCATTATGTTGAGATGACATCAAATATAAAGGTTAGAAAAAAATTCAGATTCAATTCAAAATTTGTACAATTGAATATCATGTCAGAAACATTTATATTCGATTTAGAAGGTCAACTAAAAAAAATATATTGTACTAGTAAGAAATTGAAAGAGTTGCATATTTAGCATAAATAAAATTATCCGATTTTGCGAAATATACACCGTTTTATTTGATAACTTGTTGGCATTTTGTATACAAATCATAATGAGGCTCTCATAGAAACCCTCGTCTGTATCGACAGAAAACTGAGATAGTCGACTACCATAGATTTTCTTCTCTTAAGGCATAGATTTTTTTCTCTTGAGGCCAAAGACAGGAACAGGTCGTAACTCCTTATGTCAGGTCCAGATCATAAAGTGGATGTATATGATTTTTTCAACGAGGGAAATTCTAGCGAATCATTACGATTCGTGCGACCTGCCGTTGTTCAGAAAGTATGCAATTCCTCTCAAACTGACAAAAGCTTGCCACTTTTGAGCAGTTGCTTACTTCAGATGGTCGAATTGTTGACTGAACAGCTTCGAATTAAAAGTTTGATCGGAGATAAGCAGCTGAAGATGATTCCCAGCCCATATCACCAAACACATAAAAAACACTTGCTGATAGTCAGTCTAGGCTTGGCTGACTTTATCCCAGTGCGATTCAGCAGATATTTGTAGACTGAATGTCGGAGCCTGGATCAAACGATCAAAATCAAGATTCGGTGCAGATGTAGTTAACATTTTGTGTTATTATACTCAAAAGTTGAATCAGTATTATATTATTATGCAGGCTGCTTCATGGAAGAAAGAAATATTACTTTTTTTTAGTCTACATTACTAAAATCTTAACTGCTCTAAGGACGGTTATCAAAAAATCTGTTTTCCAAAATAATGCCACCTATTTTTAATATTCTCTATGCCTAATAGAAAGAACAGATTAAACATTATAATAACAAAATGCAAAAATTTTTATAATGCAAATATTTTTATCAGTGTTGCCACCTTTTCGAAATTTTTAATTAAACTAAAAATTATATAATAAATATTACAGAACGTGCGTCAAAAGATAGAGGCTTAAGATTGCATTTAATTGAAATTATGTTTATGGGTGTTGCCACATATAAAAAAATAGTTTAATGTACAAAAATAATTTTATTTAATTAAAGCATTAAACGTTTTGAGAAAATCTTCGCTCAACAATATTAATCAATATTATTTATGAACCATAAATATAGAATTCTTGCCAAAAAGCAATTTCAATCCATAATAAATGTCGAAAAGCACGCTTGTATATATGTACATATGTATACATATATATGTGTGTGTGTTTGTTTCGGTTTGCGTGAATGGCTTTCGTCAAAAATTCCATTAAAAATGTCATCAACCATAGTTACCGTTATATTGTAGTCGTTACATGTGCGGTGGTGCATGCAACAAGGCAACCAAAATGAAAACCGCAATAAAAATAGTTGCAACAGAACAGTAACGGTAACGAAAATAATTGCAATGGCAGCGAGCTGCTGAAATTGCACAAAAGAAAATGGAATAAATCAAGAAATAAAATGCAATAACAACAAGTAATAATATAAGTGACTGTAAGTGCAACGAAAAAATACAACAACAATAAAAAAGAAAAAAAAAATAGTTTGATAATCAAGCAAGTTGCTGGACTTGCCATTAACCAATGTGCAACACTAAGATGCAACAAAAACCAAAAAGTGAAGTACAAATTAAACGGAAAATAAAGCGAAATTCGACTTGAGTGCGGTAAATAAGGGCGTCGTGCGGCGGATACTTAATGCAACTGTCACTGCCGTTAGGTTAACGTAATCCAGTTGCAAGCATTTACAAGCTGCCTTCGTGTTGCAAGTAGCATGTCAGCAAATTAACGAAAGAATAAATCTACAACTCGAGCGCAACAACACCACTGACCGAACGAGTGGCCGACCGCCGATGACAATGTTGCAAGTTGCTCTTCTGTAGTGCTGGTGGCAATTGCGCCAACACAATGGCCGGCGAATCATGCAGAAGAATGTAATTAACGTGCAGTAGAGCAAAAGCATGAAAGCGGCAACAACAACAAAACAGCAACCAAAAAAAAAAAAAAGTAGTAGGAAATTACACAACACAAGTTGTTGCAACAATTTGATGAACAAAACTGTCGATGAAAGCGCATTACAATTGAGCAAGCGGAAGTATGTGGGCACAACAACAACAACAATAACAAAAGTTACAAAAAATAAAACAACAAAGCAATAAGCGCCAACAACAAAACATAAAAACCCAGCAATTGCGCGGCAACGGCAAATTTATGCAACAACAACAACAATTTCAACCACTTACAACAGCAATTAAAGAACATTGGTGCAACAACGTGTTAATTGCATGCGTTTGCCACAGTCCGTAGTAGCAGTAACGTGTGAATCAAAACAACAACAACAAAAAAGTTTACAACTATTTTAAACCATATCACAGCAATTTCTCTAAGAGTATCGGCAACACGCTTTTTACAACAAAGTGCTGTTGAAAACGAATAAACTACAAATACAACAACAAAAAATTTCAACGCCGCAAATTCAATCGCCACTGGGAATCGTAATTTAAATTGGCCGCCTCTTACACGAAGTTGGCTGGCAACACTGTAATATTAAGACAGAAAATGGTACTTGCAACAACCTATAGTTGCAAGAAGGCTTGCCAAAAAATACAACAAAAATAGTTAGCACACAAACTGTAACAACATTTATGCCCGAAAAGCTGATACAGCAACTTCTACAAGCCTAACAACAACGTGCAACGCACGAGAGCGGACCACAACCGAAGCAACAACAACAGCATCAACACCAATGAATGGTGGTTTTCGCATAACCGGTTATCCAGCAGCTGCTGGCGCTGCCACAGCGACTAGCGCACCGAGCAGCAGCATCGACACAATACAGTCGGCCTGCAACACGCTGCCGAACGGTGCAACAATGCATAATACCAACACCGGAAACACAAATAAAATCAACAACGAAATCGGCAGTCATGCGGGCAACGGTGCCAGCAATAATGCCTTTTTGAAACACTATAATCCGCTGCGTGGCAGTGTTGCAAGTCAACAGGCACAGCCACAGCCGCACTTGCAACTCAAGCAATTGCAATTGCAGCGCGAACAACGCGAGCGCGCGCTGGACCTGCACATTAGCGAGTATCAACCGCCAACACCGACACAATTCACCACCGTGGCGCCACCGCTTTGTGGCAGCACGGCCGCGCCGATTGCGCTGAAAGGCAATAATCCGTTTCTGAACAGTCCCTCACCAACGGACACAACAGCGGCGCCAGTAATGGCCTTTGCCTATGCCACAACAACAACATCGGCGACAGCAGCCGCGCTAAGCGCTAGCACAAACAGCCTTGCTGGCGCTTCAAACAGCAGTAACTACGAGATGCCCGAGTATGCCGAGCCGCAACGCTTTCGCACGCACAAACAAACGCGACCACATAGCATCGCCGTAGCGTCTATGAGCGCCAGCATGTCGGCGAACTGCGCCACAGTGGCGTCGACCACACCCACTTCGGGCGCAACCACTTACAGCAGCAGCACCAACGATTTAGCCTACACGCTGCGCCGCACGCCCAAAGCGCTGCCCAACAGTTTTGTTGACTACGCCTCCAGACATCAGCTGCAGCAGGAGGAACAGCTACGGCAGCAACACGCCAATTTGCAGCAACAGCAACAGCGCTTGCTACAACTCACGCGCCAGCAGCAGCAATTACGCAGCGCCGGCATTGGCAGCAACTCGGGCACACCCACTTCCGGCGTCAGCGCAACAGCATCGGCAGGCACGCCCACTCCAGCGACCAGTGTGGACAAAGAGGCTTTGTATGCCGCGCTTTTTCAACAATACCGAAACAGCCCCACGCGGGCACCACACGCAACGCTGCCGCACAAGTTGAGCGGCAATGCAGCGCTCACACCAACTGCCACGAACAACGCGGTGACGAGCTCTGCAGGGCCCACTAGCAATTATTGTCCACCAGTGCCACTGCATCGCAATCAAAATATGTCCAGCGCTGGCGCACAACTACACCAACAACAGACAGCAAGCAACGTGCTGCTGCAGCAACCGATTGTGCCACGTCGCTCGCACAGCACGCCGCGTCCGCTCAAAGCTTTCACGGAACAACAGCAGCCGCAGTCGCCACAGCAACCGCTTTCTCCAGCAGTGAGTGGAGCGCAGCTGAATGGTGGCACAGCGCCACGGCCACGCAGTTTGGATCGTTTCAATAGTGATTCCAAACCAATTGGACTGTATCAGCCACCACCAATACCCATACGGCGCTTTCCGCCAGGCGTTGCGAACTCACGCCAGTCACAGGGCAGTCCACAGCCAGATGGCGGCAGCGCCACCCCTAAATTTGGCGGTAAGAAGAGCACTAGCATCGACAACATACGCAACGGCTTGTCGGCCACGAGCGCTAGCGATGTTAGCGTGCTGGCTAATAACTCAGGTGCCGGCGGTATGCGCCATTCGATCACCTTCCACGGTCGAAGCCAATCGGGTCAAATCAATGCCGAACACAACTTTAACGGTGACCTAACTGCTGTCAATACTACGGCCACTACGCTTGGCACGACTAATGTTACGAATGCTGGTACTTGGCACAAGACTGATCGTCCGCTGTCTTATGCTTATGGTGCGAGCGCTCCGGATCAAGCCTATCTAGAGAACCAGCTACGCGCTTACTCTGAACAATTACGCACCATAACGGAGAGCGTACGCAAGTACTCGGAGCAGGCGAAATTGCTTTCCGAACTGAAGCGACAGCAACAGCTCGCCAAGGGACAGCAATTACAACCGACTAGCGGTAACAATAACTCGCCCACTGTGGGTGCTAATGCGGCAGCACAAAGTCTGCAGGTGCCAAGCTCTCAGAGCAGCAGTAATTTCTCATCCAATATGATCTCCCCAGAGATTGTAAGTAAATCGCTCGCTTCGCTCTGCTCGTCGACCGAGGCACAGACGCCTTCGCATCAATTACGTCTTTTTCTGGACAACATACGTAGCACCATGCGCACTGAGTATCATCAGAATATACCGGAAGAGATGCTTAAGCCTATAACTGAATCAAAATCGCCAACAAATTTACAACAGCAACCAACGCCACATCAACAGCAGTTGCCACATACGCAACCCTCAGCAGCACAATCGCAATCTTTGATGGCATATAAACGTCCGAATCTCGACGAAACCCTACGCAGTTCACCAGTACAGGCGGCAACTAGCACAAATACGAACAATAAAGCACGCGACAACGAACTACCCACACCATCCGACCAACTGCGTCTCTTTCTAGACGCGATACGTTCGAATAAGATACCCGAAACCGATGATAAACCGAAACTCGTCAACTCACAAACACTCGACTCGTTCATTTCAAAACCACTTCAAATGCCGGACGTCACCTCCGGCACGCCTGGCGCACAGCTGACTGGCATGCCACCCACACGTCGACGTCCTAAAAGCGCGATTGCCACCACAAAATTGGAAAATGAACAGGGCGAGCATTCCATGATCACTTCGGAGAGCTTCCATCAAATCTCCGACAATTTGCGTTTGATGAGTGAAGATCTAAAAGCGCTCAGCCCCAGCAAAGTGGTTATGAGCAACTCTGCAAGCAGTGGCAACTTAAAAATAAGCACCGCTACCGCCGCGTCGCTATCACCGTCGCTAACCACCGAGCTTCGTGTCATTACCAGCCACTCACCGCTCAGTGCGTCGCCCACAAATCACCCGGCAACACACTATGCGCCGTTGAGTCGTGCGAATGTCAACTCATTTGGCGGCAACTCTGCTTCGTATGGTGCTCAAACGAGCACCAACTCACCTTCGCCTTCACAATCGACACATTCACAATCGACGAGTGCGACGACCACACCCTCGACAGCCCCACTCATGACGGACTTTAATGCGATACTTGATAGCTTTCAAGAGATGGCTGACAAATACAAATCCAAAGGTTCCTACGATTATCTGCGCAAATGCTCGGACGCCTTGCGTCAGCACTCGCAACAGTTGAAATTGCGCGAACAACAGCAACAGCAGCAGCAAATGGCGAATGGTGGGGGGTGGTTACATGGGCAGTGACGATAGTAGTTCGTGCAGCACAACACCGGGTAGTATTCGCGAGGCGGTGCAAAATCTATTGATGCAACCTCGAAACGGTTTTCAGATACTCGACGATCGCATGCGGCTGTTCATCGATATTATTGACAGTCAAGATCGACTAAGTCAGGTAAGTCGATTGGATTAAAATCATTTGTAGGATTTTAGGAGATATACTATATACAACTTAAAAAAAATTTCATGTATATTGGTTCTTTTTTGTATAGAGGTCTAAAAAAAGACGTCAAGTTCTATTAATTATTATTTCTGTGGTTTTTACTGCATATAACTCTATTTTTAAAAATTTTAGAATTCGATATATTCACACTTTTGAAAGCACCAGCTTTTTGTTGAACTTTTTGCACTACCAAAAGCCCATGAACCCTGTTCTCCGTCTTTTAATTAGTGAAGCAGTTCATTTCACTAATCGGGTGGCATTGTCATTACAGTTACTAGTGGCGGTGCCATACCTTCCACATCATCGTACCTTCGTCACGCTTACATAATTAATCCGTTATGCCACTTAATCTAATGAGATTTTGTTGTTTCCTAACCTTCGCATCTTACCATCACTTCTGTGGCTATCAAAGGTAGCGGGGCAAGTGCATGCGGTTTTAGTTGACGCACATATGTAGAGCTTACCCCCAAATACCACATATGTTGTCACAATTCTTGGTAGTTGCACATAAAATGTTCGTCCCAAATCCCATTACAAGTTATGTCACTTCCATCTCATTCGCCAACTGGCAATACTTCATTTGCACACCAAATTGCCTTTGGCTGATTAAAACCATTGATGCGTTGCAGTGTTACCAGATGTATTGGGCTGAGGTTTCAAAATTTAATAGAGTGTCCAAATTAAAGGTAAATGCTTTTATAATCGGGTTTAGTCATGTGAATATTTATCTAAGAAAGTTATTAATTATTTTTAGTTAAATTCGTTAATTGAGTTTAATAAAAAAAAATAAAGCGAAAAAAATAAAATTTAATTTACTATTATTAATTAAGGAAACGAATATTGAAATATTATGTATTATAATTAATTTCTTAATTTTATTTTTATTAATTTCTCATTAAAAAAATTTTAATGTAATTTATTAATCGACTTATTTGCAATGAAATTAAATAAAAATTTAAAGCAAACAAATAAGTTTATTTAACTGTAATAAAAAAATAAATTAAAAGAATTAATATTTTTTTAATTACATTGCAAGTAATAATAAAATGTAATTAATTTTTTTAATTAAGAAAATTAAAAAAATTATGCTGTATATAATTAATTAATCTTAATTACTCATTTAAACAATTAATTAATTTAAAAATTAAAAATTGTTTTTTAATTAATTAAATTTAAAAAATGTAATTAATTATTTTTACTTAACGAAATTAAACAAAATTAAGTAATATAGTTAATTAATTTACATTAATTACTAATTTAAAAAATTAATGTAATTTATTAATTTACTTTACTTGCAATGTAATTAAATATAAATGTTATTAACTATTTTTTCATTAAATTAAATTAAAAATTTTTTTTAAAAATTTAAAATTAAATTTTGTTAATAAACTTTTTTTTTTTTTTAAATTAAAATTATTTTTAAAAATGTTAAATTTAAATTATTTATTGTTACTTAACGAAATTAAAAAAAATAAGTAATATAGTTATTTAATTAAATTAATTACAAATTTTTTAAAAAATTAAAATGAAAATTTATTAATTATTTTTTCATTAAATTAATTAGTTAATTAAATTAATTTGTTAAAAATGTTATTAATTATTTCTAATTTAATGTAATTAATTATTGTTACTAAACGAAATTAAAAAAAAATAAGTAGTATAATTAATTAATTTACATTAATTACTAATTTAAAAAATTAATGTAAATTATTAATTTATTTTACTTGCAATGTAATTATATATAAATGTTTTTAACTTTTTTTTAATTAAATTAATTAGTTCAGTTAATTAAAGAAAAAAGTAAAGCACATAAATTACATTAATTACTCGTTTAAAAAATTAACGTAATTTATTAATTGAATCTATTGCAATGTAATTAAATATCAATGTTATCAATTGCTTTTAATTAAATTAATTAATTTAGTCAAATGAGAAAAGTAATTAAAGCGCATAAATAATAAAATGTAATTAATTATTTTTAATTACGAAAATAAAAAAACGAAATATAATTATGTAATTAATTACTCTTTAAAAAATTAATGTAATTCATTAATTGACTTTACTTGCAATGTAATTAAATAATTTAGTTTAATAACTTATTACCTAATTTTTACAATTAAGTTTTTTTATTATTAAAACTAAATTGAAGGCAGCCAGCAAAAAATCCTATACCAATTATGTCTTTTTGAGCCCACAAAATATTAACAAAATTTTTTAATCTTTCTATTTGCAGGTATGTACTTTCCTCTTTTCTTTCATTTTACAATATTGAGAGCTGGACAAAGGTAATTAATTTTATTTACTGGAAAATTAGCGTATAATATCGAATTCTTAACTTATTCGAATTTTTTTTATTGTCTGGCAATCCCAATACAATAATTCCTTCTAGTTTTTTTACTCGATTACCATTGGCCATTTTCAATATAACATAATACTATTCCTAATAGGTTTATTTGCGCTATTATTTTCCGCCTGTCTTTAGTTTAATCAGATAATACGAGGGGAAACTTAAATGAGAGCTAGTGGTGTCATTTCAAAAGGCCAGAATATTGTATTTACTATTCAAATATATTATCTAATAATCATAACCTCATAAAAGTGGGCATGGTCATGGACAGATTTCCTTATAAACAATTTTAATTTAAATATATATTTATTTCGAAATTCTGATCACTTTAATATATTAACCATACATACCTATTTTCACAGGTAAGCGCTATATCACAAGTCCAGTAGTAAAACTTAGTCCAAATATAATGTTTTTTTTTTTGAGTCAAATAAAAAATAAAATAAATTTACAAACAAGCATCGTTCAACATTCATACTTCCAAAAGTACGTCCACGTAAAAGCAAGTTGTATTTAAGTCTTACTTTATGGCACAAAGCATTCAGTGAAAACGTCTAACCACCTTTCTTAATGATGTTAAAAGAAGTTAAAGGTGGGAGGGAGGATCCAAGGAACAACGGAGAATTCCACCATCTTTTGTGGATCGACTCAATACATTTCGAGTAATTTTATGGGTATAAAGCGTGTTATTGCTAGATCCTGCCAAAATTCACTGTTAAAATCCTAGTATTATGTGACTGACTGACTGTCAATAAACGAGAGTCTTCGAGCAGAAATCATATTCGGTAGGTTTTGCTCCCTGCAACTATTTTTCGTATTCTAAACTAAAAACTAGACTCATGGAAATTGGCCCAATATATAAAAAGCTACAAAGGATCGTAAGCTAAAAATAGTCAAAAAGACAATAATTGTCATATGGAGCCTCAAGCTTCAATCTAAATAATTAAAAAGGTTGCATCAATCTATGAAAAAGGTAGTTATCGAGTCGGTTTGCATACACAATTTATATAGACTATTATTTGTCACTGAGTGGTTTGCTAAAATTCTTTATAACATATCTTTGAGAAAAGTTCAAGTTCGTATTTAGCAGAAAATTATACTCTCTCCAGAAAAAAAATTGCAAACAATTGCTTGTTGTGTGAAAGAAAAAACAAGAATATCAGGTTTTTAAAAGCTTTTGTATTCCGTCATTTATTCAGCGAATATTTCTCAAAATTGAATAAGTGTTGAGCCCAAACTAGCGGAAGGCGAGATTCTAGAGTTAGATTGATTTTTCTGCAATTCACTAGTAGATTTTAGTTCGCTCTCTTCACTTCCTACGCTCTTTTGCTAGTTTTTTAATTAAGAATCCATAAGAAGAGTCGCTCGAAATCCTTTGTGCTGCATACGTCTGTGAATCCATCCATCTCCCCATGATAGGGAATAAACCTCAAAAGTAGTGGAGAACTCCAAACCAATCTCTTGTTTATTGAGAGATTGATTGAGATAACGTCTATATAAAACATGTATATCCATCCATGATAAAATACTATTTTCAGTACCCAAAATAGAATTATCGCAAATATTTTAGTACACGGCTTATTTGGCCTTAATTGGCAACGCTGCTGTCGCTCGCCGTTGTGGCTACTGAAGACTGTTCTGCATGTTTGAGTGAAAATTTCTACTTGATTAGCATCAATCATTTAAATAACTTTGTCACCACGCCGAACAGGCGCAATACGTGTACAGTTAAGCAATTACAACTACACAAATGTACACTGAAACCAGAAAAACATTGGCCAAAAACCGCTGAAAATTTTGGCGTAGCACGAGTTTCGCTCTCCCAGCATATGTTATCTGAATGTATGTACGTTTATGTGTGTACATGTATACATATGTACAGTTGAGAGAACACCTGCCCAACTCGTTTCGCTTATTGGCGACATGTTGCTGTGGCTTTAGGAAGTGAATATTGACTTACAAATTCAGGTATATATTGAACGCACATACATGCGCAAATGCTTAATACCGACGGTTCGTAGCTATTGACAGCGTGTAATGAACATGTTGGCATATCATTGAAATCCTTTCGGCACAAAGACCCTCCTTTGCTTGAATTAATTCCTTGCTTCCTTCATTGCACTAACTAAACCTCCCTCTTGCCAACCAAATACTCCTCAGTCGCCCACACTGCAGGTGTAAAGGGTTGTAGGCAAATTGAACAACAGGCAGTTGGCATCTTGACGTTGTACTATTATTATGTAAGCATCGACGTTATATAACTTTATACAAATATACGGAAATATGTTGCTGAAGTGTCTGTGCCAGTTAAGGAAGTTACAATGGAGAGGTGGGGAACCCACATATTCTCACTTGTGGTTTTGCGCCAAATACTTTGTGGCTATGTATGTGTGTGGGTGTGCATGCAAGTGAAACTCATTTGCCGATAAGCTTTATGCTCGCCACCTAAGTGGCTATAAGCTTGCACCTCAAGAAAGTAATTTTTGAAAACTCCGAAATTGAATGTTGTAAGTCAACCGGATTGTGTGTGGTGCGTGGAACTTGTGGCGTTAGTCAGCAATTATTCTACTTTGCAACACAATGGTAGGTTTTTGATTAGCTGAGGAGTTGTGTGTGCTTTTAACCGTTATGTGGTGCATAATGCGGTGAGTTCTTATACCCAAATCGGCATGTACTCGTATATTGGGTGGAGACGCAAATGGCGTGCTTGTCATGGTGTTAATGATGCTCTATATTTTTCGCAGGGAATAACTGTCTACGGATTGTGGGTATCCGCAATATCTAAATTCATCTCATACTCACCGGTAAATAGCGGTGAGAATGAGTAGATAAATATGTGCGGTGTTATCAGTTATAAAGCTGAAGAAACATTGTTAGTCTCATGACCATAAGAAAATAGTTTAGCAGAAGTGTACATAAGTAGTGAAAGGTGGATTGTGCCATTCATGTAATGAGTTACAAATGTACTGCGAAAACCTCTAAGTGATGATATAATACTAGGGATCTAAGAACGAATGTTTACTGAATTCCCTCTTATCATAAACTCTTGGGTTTATCAATAAGAACGACACACATTTTTTTTTTTTTAAATAAAACAAAAGCAATTTGAGATATGAATGAAATTCGTTATTCCTTTGAGAGTAAATTCGATGCCATTATGCATGGTCACCACTGGCACGCTTGCACCTAATTTTCAGCGGTTTCTAATCAGCCGTTACTGCTGCAATTTCATGTTCGATATTCGTACGAAGCTCATCAATCGTTGCTGGCTTGTTGGCATGAACCACCGACTTGATTTAGTTCCACAGAAAATAGTCTAACGTCATCAAATCGCATGACCGAGGCGGCCAATTAACTGGGCCATTTCGTGAGAAAAAACGTTCACCAAACTTGGTTTTCAATAAATCGGTTGTGACATTCGGTGTGTGGTTTGTGGCGCCGTCCTGTTAGAACCATATATTGTCCAAGTCCAATTCGGGCCAAACATTTCCGATTATCATTAAGCAGTAGCGATTCTGATTAATAGTTTTGATCATCACCGTACTTTTTTCGGATTGCAAATGTAACTGGAGTATGTGTGGATTGCTGCCCGACCAATAACGCATATTTTGCTTATTGATGAAGCCATTCAGCCAGAAATGAGCCTCTTCGCTGAAGATGATTTTTTGATGAAAATTTGGATCATCTTCAAGTTGCTGTTGTTGATTCTGGTGGTCATTCGGCTTCAGTTCTTGCATCAATTTGATCTTGTCAAGATTTAGGCTAAGATCTTTTCGCAAAATTCTGATGCTTTAGAACTTCGTGTGAGAGACTGACAGCAGAAATTTTCTCGACACTTCTTTCTTTTATATTATATCTCTTTCCAACATTACTGAAGAGAAATATCAAAAGAGTGCGAAAAAATATGGCGACATTTGCTGTCCCTATCGGGTTTTCTTTTGTAGCGTCATATTGAAAAACCTGCATAAAAATTTCTTGACCTCAGCATTAAAGCTTTTAAAGAATTTTTTAAAGAATTCGTAAAAGTGCACTTAGTTTTTTCACCTGCTCTCTATGAAATTACTGTCAAAAAATAAGTGAAAAAATAGTTGTGCGAGTTTAGTGAGCTCTCGTAATTGGTGTTGGTTTCATTCGTCTGCTATATTGATCGTTTAGTGTAATTGGAGTGGTTTTTGCCATAGAAATTACTTAGTATTCGAGGTCAAAAAACCTACCCTTTTATGCCTAGATTTTTATAGTAGGATGAGCAACGAAAATCGAAGTGTGGATCTTTTATTCTAAATCTAAAAAACTCCCATCTTATGTCTCTCCCATGGGACTACAGCACAAAGTATTACATCATGGAATAGATGAAGAAGTTTTAAATTTTCCACAGTGGCTGCAAGTGTGGTTTTCAACTTTTCCCTTGGATCAGATGGAAAACCAGGTCCTCATGTTGTCTATCTATCCACGAATGTATGTCCGGAATCTATCTGTGGATCCACCGACCAATGTAGGAAGTTTGCCACCGTTACTGGCACAATTTGATGCTTTTAATTCGCTCCTCTCTCTCGCGCGAATTCGTCTTAATAAAAAAGGTTTCACCTCAGAAACGTCGTATGATATGGTTCGGAAAGCGCCTGTCGTATTTCTGAAAGCCTGCGTTAATTGGTCTAGTATAAGATTTTATATCTAGCGCCTATATTCATAATGGAGCTGCTTGGAACGGCTGGAACGCACACAACCTCTATTTTCCATAAATCTTGATAAAGCATAAAGATTTTATTTTCAAGTGCTTTTTTTGAGTTCACAATTACACCACGGTACTTTAATTATGACTGTGAAGTAATCTCACATTATCCTATGGTGAGCGATATCTATTCTTCACTTTGCCTCTGGAGCTTATGAGCCAGACTTCTGTTTTCATAGAAAAACCCCTTTGATTCGTAGCTCATTCCGATGTTCACTGCCACTATGAGCACATCTGAATATGCGATTGTTTTCCATTTTTTGGTTGATATATTCTAGCACCTTGTCGCCCTAAAGCCGAGCCTTGTGGCACTTCACTGGAGATGGTATAACGCTGAGTGCCCGACCATGTATTATAATATTTATCAGATAATGAGGTGCGCGAATTTCATGTAGAGTTTTTATTATATTTGCTCACTTTGCAGAGTAGACCACGTTCTTCACATCCAGGATAATTACTGCGCAATATTTTTCTGTACAACTTATCTACCATTTCCCACTTATTGGACATTTCGCAGTATCAACTACTCCTCCTAGAGCGTCAATAGTGCACCTCTTTTTTGTAAAGCCGCATTGTCTTCCTGTTAAGCTGTCAGGTCTGGATTACTAACTCCAAGCGATTTCTTACTCTGCTTTTTGTTCACATTACCAAATTTGTCGGGGATGCCTAGATTGGCTATCTACGCTGAGCTGCAGAACTCTACTGTTTCGAATATTTTAGAAAAATGTAGACCGAAGCTTCATATCTTAGTGGTTTTCCACATATTCACTAGAAGTTTACAATCCTTCTATTAAAAAGTTATATGTTTACTTGTGGAAATCTATTTATATCCATTAAAAACAATAATTTTTTATATCATTTCGGAATAACAGCGCTTGAAGGAGAAGGTGAGCCCAAAAGTAGACATCTCATTTACTGCAATCTTCATGCGTGTATTCTTCTTGTAACTGAGCATTTTTAAACGCTTCCTAAATGACTTTGTGGTTTCTAATTATCGCAAAACCGCAAATTTAATTCGATTATTACAAGCTGAAGAAATTATGCAGTCAACGGTGAAGCGTAGGTATCTGAAAATAATCAGCTTGTGGGAGGGTTAAGTGGATAAATGGAGATAATTTGCATACTTGCCCATTATACATATGTACTGATTCGAAATAATTGCACACTATTTGCGGTTAACAAAAGCACATGGGCCACATACATATGTCTTATAAAATACTAGTTGAGGTTGCCAGTACAACAATATACATTGTTTATTGCATATATTAGGTAGTCAAATATCTACCTTCCGCCTTTTTGCTATTTATTCAATGTTTTATAAAAAGTGTAACAGTGATCGGATTTAGTTCAGATATGCGCCGTTTCGTTCGTTAATCTGTTTCCCTCGAGACGGCAAGTTCAGAATACCCCCCTCGTAGAAGCCCCGTCCTTATTTGCGAAGAACTGGGACAGCCACTTTTCACAAGCCTCTTTTGAGTTCAACTTTACACCAACAAAGGCGTTCGCCATGAACAGGAACAGCTATGTCTGGGCTATATGGTTGATGCGATAAAACCTCCCGTCAGAGCTGCCGTAGCTTCTGACAAGTCATCAACGAAGTGTGTGGTGTGGCGTTGTCCTGGTGGAAGACTACTCTCTTATTGTTGGTCCATTCTGGACGCTCCCGGTCGATCGTCTGCTTCAAGCGCTCCAGTTTTTCGCAGTAGATGGTAGATGGGTGCTGCTCATAGTGCATGATTCCCTTCCAAACCCACCAGACACACAGCAAAACCTTCCTGGTTGTCAATCCCGGCTTGGCCACTGTATGGAACCATTCATCGGACTTCGACCAAGGCCGGTTTCGCTTGATATTGTCTTATGTGATCCTTTTATCATCGCCAGTCACTATCCGTTTCGAAAATAGGTCGAGTGCGTTCCGTTTCTGCAGCATATCGCAGGCGTTGATTCGGTCCAGAAAGTTTTGTTGCGCCATATCATGCAGCACCCAAACATCAAGCTTTTTTGTGTACCGAGCCTTCTGCAGATGGCTTAAAGTGGTTTAGTGACTATTTCTACACATGCCACATGCCGGTCTAACTCGATGTTTTCCATGATTTGATCGGTCGTCACAGGTCTTCTTGCGGCTGGCTTATCCATGGTGTCGTTTTCACCCACTCTGAATCGTCGAAGCCATTCCTTCGCAGTTCGAAGTGATAGAGTACACTCCCTCAAACCACCATTAATCTCACGGAACGATTCTCCAGCGGATTTGCTTTTAACGAAGGAAAACTTTAAAATAGCACGACTTGATGGAATTTTATTTAAGGAAACAAAAAAGTCACAGGGTGACATGTCGGGGGAATAATGCGGTTGTTGCAACACGGCGATCCCTTTAGAGGCCAAATACTGGAACACGCTGAGGGCGGTGTGACACAGCGCATTACCGTGATGATTCGTTTTCGCAATCTTTCGAGTACTTGGCAATAGTAGACTTGATTCACAGTTTTCCCCGGTGGAATGAATTCTTTGTGGATGATTCCACGGCTATCAAAAAATGCAATAATCATCGTTCTCACCTTCGACTTGCTCATGCGAGCTTTTTTCGGGCGGGGGCGCGCGGAGAATCTGGCGCAAAATTTTATCGCGACGCGTTGCTCTTGATTTTCCATATTCGTGACAAGCACTACAAACACACGTCTAATCAACTTGACGCAGAAGGCGAACTAAGCAAGCTAGAGCGATGGTACTTATATCAATGCAGAGGTGAGGGATGCCGGAAAAAGAGAAATTTCAAGGTCATAGGTTTACCACAAGCGCGGCAATAATATCAGTCTAATTACTTAATTGTCAAACCTCGTACTTTGAATTGCAGATATGTATGTACGTAAGCGAGTTACAATAATTTCTCAAGAGTAAGATTGTTGAAAATTTTCGCTAATAACAGTGCTTTAAAGCGTTATCAAAAAGTAAACATACTGAAAATTTCATTCTGCTAAAGTTCGAAATTTACAGTTCGTCATGCAATTATCCAGCTTATAATTAAACTAAAAGCTACGAAGCTAGACTACTGCCTGCAGCAATTAATATTATATAGCAATATGAAAAATAACTGTGTGTATAAAATTTAAAATCATGCCACATATTGAAAAAGTAGTTTGCAAAATATCAATATGAATATTTGAGTTTTAATTTTTTTTTTTGAAAATTCTGTTAAAATTTCCTTGAATTTTATAGGTCAAATGAATGCTGGTTAGGGATTTTGTGCATTTTTTATCGTTAAAATAAAAATGCAATTTCTGCTAATTTCTACTGACGAGTGCAAAAACAAAACAAAACATGTAAGGAAAGGCTAAATTTGGGTGTTACCGAACATTTTATATCTCATAGAAATAATTATATGTAGATATCTAGGTTCCTTCTTGTTTCGATATGTGAAAAACTATCCCCTTTCTGAAATTGAGCAATTTTTTTTTTTTCAATATCTTTTTATTTATTGAATCTGCTTTTTGTTTTGAAAGCCTAACAATAAGTAATAAAATCTTAAATCTATTTAAAAACTAGACACGCTGAAGCAAGTGATTGAGCTGTTTTGGTGATACATTGCTCCTCAGTACGCGAGGAGCTCTTCTTTTAAGGCGTGTTTGATCGCAGGAATGTACCAAAGCATTAGCCAAAGGGTTTGGGTGATCACGAAGTTTAGATATATATTCAATTCTGCTGCCTTCTACTTCTTTCCTTACCATAGAAATACCAAGGTCTTTATCGATATTTTCATTACGCATGTACCATGGCGAACACGTGATTGATCCAAGCATTTTTGATTGGAACCTTTGTATTATGTCTATATTAGCTGCATAGGTCGTACCCCATAGATGAATGCCATACTTCCAAATCGGCTTTATGACCGCATTATATAAAAGCACTTTGTTGTCTAAGCTAAGTTTGGAGTTTTTATTTAATAACCAGTTTAAATTTGCAGCCGTTATCTTCATGCAAGTTATTTTACTAGATATATGTTTTTTCCACGTAAGTCTTCTATCTAGGTGAATACCAAGATAATTTACTTCATTTGCTTGGGGTACTAAAATATTGTTTATTTTTACTGCCATTCTTCGACAAACCTTAAGTGCTCGGCAAATATTCTTGATGCTATTATGTGGCATTTGTTACGGCTTACTATAGCTGTGCCGTGCGCAAAAGTAGAAGTTTACATTGTTAGCTGTTGGAAGATCTGCTGTATATATGATGTATAGTGTTGGACCTAGAACACTGCCCCGGGGTACACCAGCCCTTATCTGTCTTTCATCAGATATGAAATCCCCCACTTTTACCATAAGTTTTCTATTTTTTAAATACGATTCCAATGTTTTATATAATTCTGAAGGTAGAATATTTTTAATCTTGTATAAAAGGCCCTCATGCCATACTTTACCAAACGCCTGAGCCACGTCTAGAAATATAGTCGAACAGTACTCTCTGTGCTCAAATACCTTTCTTATTTCGTTAGTAATTCTATTTACTTGCTCAATCGTGCTATGTTTTCCACGAAACCCAAATTGGTGCGTTGGTATTATATTATTTTCGTGGAGGAAAGGAGTCATCTTTGATAGTAACAATTTTTCGAATATCTTAGAAAGACAGGGTAGAAGACTGATTGGTCTGTATGAAGACGGCTGTGTTAAATCTTTCCCAGGTTTGTCTATCAAGATGATCTGCGACTTTTTCCATGAATTTGGATAGTGTCCGAGATCAAGAATTGCCTTGAAGAGCAAAGAGAACACCTTTACGGCAATATTTGGTAACTCAATTAGCATTTTTGGGGTAATATTATCATGTCCTGATGATTTTCTGGGGTTAAGTTCTTTAATTATTCTAGTAACTTCAGAAGTAGAAGTTCTGATAGACACATGCGACTTGAGCAATTTTTTGGTGATATGTTGTTGTTGTGAATTGACCAAACTTTTTGCATTCTCCTCTGATTCGTAGTACCGTTGCTTTCAAAATATGCGCGAGCTTTCGGTGCTGCGTAATAAATAATTATATGTACAACTGCTGATAATAGCATTTTCGGAAGTTAAGTTGCAAAAATTAAAATTAAAAATTAGTTTGAGATATTTATTGTAAATATGTAATTGTTCAAAATAGTGAAATTAATTTAAATATTTCGACATTGGTTAGTTAAAATGCCTCATGAAACCAGTTTGACCGACCATGAACTAGGTATCATAAAAGGAATGCCGTAGCGCGAAGTAAGTGGAAAAGCAGCATTGATTTGCGTTGCAAACGGCAAATACAAAGACTTGCGGTGATTGACTTAATGAGTAGTGAAAAAATGTAAGATCATAAGGGTTTCCAAAGAACTGACACTGACTGTCGAAAAGTGCACAGAATCCTTAAAAATCCATTACTGAAACATACCTTCACAGCGACACTTGAAGGCTCGCATGGAGTTTGTAAATAAGTACCGTTTTTGATGCTCAGAATGGCAGAACGTAATTTTTATTAATGAAAAGAAGTTAAATCTAGATGGCCCTGTTAGTTACAAAAGATATTGGAGAGATATGCGCCAGGATCGGCGATCCTGTTTTAAGCGAGGGTTTGGCTGTGACAGTGAGATGGTATTGGCTGCGTTCTGCTATAAGAGAAAGCCATATATGTACTATATGTGCTATACCTCTAACCTAATGAATACTCAAATGTATGTGGGTCTCCTGGGGAGTGAGTTAATAGAATTTGGTGGCAATTTATATGGCGATGACAGGACTTCTCAGTAGGACAATGCTTCAATACACACAGTTTAGGTCACTAAATCCTTCTTTACAGCGCGAAAAATACCTGTATTGGACTGGTCGGCCTTAAGTCCGGGCCTAAATCCAATTGAGATACTCTGGGATATCGTCTCTGACAAAGTGTTCAAGAACGGTATACAGTTTGAGACAGCAAGGACCTTAAAAAAGCAATAGACCAAGAGTGGGTCACTATTGACCCAGCCCACGTTAAATTCTTAGTGAATTAGATTCCATTCCGAATTAATTCCGTAATACTGAATAATGGTAATAATATTGACTATTAATTTCATATATACATAGTCATGAATAATATTAAAAAAATAAAAAAAAAAAATAAGTTTATGAAAACATAGAAATATCACTTTTATTGATCAACATAAACCATTTAAAGTCAGCTTAAAACCGGAAACCATTACATGGGGTTCGTATGGGTTAGGGGTAGTATCTACACGATTTGATTAATTTTTTTGCCTTTACGATAATGCAGTTCCAAAAAACGATGCTTTATAACTTTCATTAAGGTTCCTCACACATTGGCCAATATAGGCATAGTCACTAGTTCCACAAAATTGACATCTGGAAAAGCTATGGTCCGGTTTCCACTACTTTCGCATGCCAAGTTTTATTTCGAAGAATCCATCGGTTATCAATTGTTATATTAGTCATTGTTTTCACGAACGGACGTGCGGATGAACGAACCGATAGACGGACAGACAGCCACCTGGTTTTAACTTATATATATATAACGGGTGATCTAAATAGATGTACGAAGATTGAGTCGATTCGTTGCTGTTCGCAGCAACTCGGACTGGCGTATGGAACGACTTGGCGCATTTTACGCGGAGATCTTAAATTGAAAGCTCGACCATCCCGTCGCTTTGCTCCATGGGCTCTTGAAAAGTTCCAAGAAGATCCAACGTTTTCAAAATTTTGTTCAGCGATGAAGTTCATTTCTGGTTCAATGAAGCTACCAGAAGAGAAAAAGAAAACACGTTGATAATTCCACCGGCCCATAACACTCGGGCGAGCAGATAATTTTACGTTTTGGACCAGTCGATTTACCACCTAGACGGATTTGCCACTAAGATGGTGTGATATAATACCCTAAGATTTTTTCCTGTACGGATATAAGAAGCCTAAAGTCAACGCGAACCATCCCGCTGCGATTTAGGCCTTGGAACAAAAGAGGACACGTGTCAATCTCCTGTTACCTGCCAAAATGCTTGAACGAGTCATCGAAACTTGGATACAACGTATGGACCATCTAAGACGTAGCCGCCAACATTTGAAAGAGATACTTTACGAAAATTAAGTGTCACAGAATTCTCCATTAAATTTTGAGTTTCTGTGGCTTTTCTTTAAAAACCAAGGGAACCTCGAAATGGATCTACATTTTTAAATATCCCTTTATCTTCAAGTATTATTATTAGTTTCAAGCAATACAAACAACCGTTAGTTGAGCAAAACTATACTGCTCTGTTGCAAAATGTTGCGAGAATATAATAATTCAAAATAATAATTTTCGAATAGAAATTGAATTAAGTGAAATCAAAATGACTGCACAAAAATCATTAGGAAATTTCACAGACCAAATGCTTATTGAAACGCCGTGACAGCAGCATTAATGACTCACTACACCTGCAGGTACATTTCGAAAAAATCCGCTTTATTAATTTCGAATTTTGGAGCAATTTTAATGCAACTGACTGCAAATTTTATAACTTTGTAATTCGCTGTGTGGCGGCAAATTGCGGCTACACGCGCTGCATGCGCTCGGGCATTCATTTCTGGCATATTGGAAATGAAATCAGCCTATGCGCACAAAAGTATGCAACAAATTTTGTACATGCATATTTGGTTGCGCTTAAATTAATGTTCGAAGCAAAATAATTATTAAATTAAAGCTCGACATGCATATGCTTATGCGCCTGCAGTTATGCAATGCTAAATAGTGCATGGCAAAATACATGCAATTACAGTTATTTACGCACATGTTTGGGTGGGCGCGTGTGTTTGTTGCGCTTAGTTTGCGCTGACATGAAATGCGCAACAGTTTTGCGTAATTAAAATTATTTCAACATATTTTCCGGCTGATTGGCTTTGCTCATAAATGCAATGCCATTTTTTTGTGCGCCACACTCGCCCCCATGGCAATGCGGTTTCACAGTTACTCAGTGTGTGTGTGTGATGAATGCATATGAGTGTGTGTATGTGCTTGTAATATATGCAAATTTTAATTGCACAAACGTGTTAACCGCAAAATTGCTTTAAAGCGAAACAATGGGCGGCATTGTTCGCCGATCACTACTACACGCACGATAACTGTTATATTATAATATTAGTTAGCGTGTAGTTGAGCCTTGTGCTGGGCGCATGCAACAGGAATGCTTCTGAGTAAAAAAGCAGAAAAAGTTGCGCAAAATCGGCCGTAATTCAATTAATTTAGTAGCAACGCAATTCATTGGCTTGTAAAAGGAATTAATAGGCATTTCAATTTGAGCGCTGAGAAGTAGTAAATAAATTAGTTATGCAGGTAATTGTTGTTGCTGTTGGCTTAAAATCAAAAATGCGTAAATCATTTGCAATTTCTTTAATTTCATCCATCGCTTAGTTGGTCTCCATTACATAAAAGAGTTTATTTATACATATATATGCATGTTTTTTCTAGTGATGAGCTGGAATAACGACTGCTGGAAACGGAAAAGTGGTTTTATTACCTGCAAACACCCCAGCAGGAAATTTCGGCGACTATTTAAGGGGCTAAACAAGTGGGACAGTTTCAAAAAAATTTTTTTTTTACTTTTTCGATAGTTTATATATTCAGAAATATCATGTGCAATTGGCAAGGTCGTATCTGGAATAGTTTTTGAATGGCAGCGTTCTAAACAGCGAACAGCGAAAACGATTTTTTTTGTTCCAAATTACGCCATTTTCTTAATTTTTGATATTTTCCAAACATCGTAGCTCACTATATAGAATATATATTTAGGTTTAATATACATTTTAAATTATTTTGTTTCAGCTACTCATTCAATCGGAATCATGCCAACAGTTGAAGCACTTTTTTTCAGCACTTCCGCAGACAGCACATAACTCCGTATATTTTTGTAAAAAAAAAATTTTAATAGAGCTAAAAATATACTTAATTACGTCCATAGAACGTTGAAATACTCAATCTAGTGTATTCTAATCTAATCTAGTCAATCTAATCTATTCTTTTAAAAAAAATCACGAAAATCGCCTAAATTTCCATGCGTCACACTGGTATAGCCCCTTAAAAACCAAAAAAATATATAGGTTATATGATCAAGATGAAAAGCTTAATCAATTGAACAATGTCTATCGGCTTTTTCGACTATTTGTATATACTTGAACTAGTAGATATCGATCTGCAAATTTGCATATGACCTTTTCTTTCAATTCTGAATCACTCATTGTTCATTTGACGGAACCGCCGATAATGGACTGAAATCTGCTATAGCAAGTAGAGGCCAGAAAAACTGGTCAACCAAACACAAGTCCTTGTATGGAAATCTTTTTCATTTGATAAAATATAAGCAAACATTATTTGGCACAGATTATTATCCAAGACAGCGCTGCTATATGCGAGTAACTTGTTCAAATCGATCCCATATAACATATACTGTGCCCAAAAAATAAGATGACATTGTATTTATTTTGAAAATTTTTTATTTATTCTTTCAAATCAATTTCATCCTCTGCAAAGTAATCCCCTCCTGATGCAATGCACTTATGCCAACGGATTTTCCAATCTTCGAAACACTGGTTGTAGTCACTTTCCGGAATGGCCCTCAGTTACGTCTTCGCTGCGGCTTGAATCTCCGGTTGTTTCGGGGTCGTAAGCATAGATCCAAGTCTCATCGCTAGTTATAATGCGTTTCATGACACCTTGGTAGTCGGAAAGCATCGTTTCCCACACTTCAACGCGACGCCCTTTTTCCAAAAAAGTCAATGTTTTCGGTACCAGTCGAGATTTGACGCGCTGAGGTCCAAAACATCCTTCAAAATGGTATTGGCTGAGCCTTTCGATATGCCAACTTCATTAGCAAGGTCTCTGATTGTTAATCGACGGTTTTTCAACACCAAATCTTTGATTTGTTGAACGTGAGCACATTCACGGCCGGCTTGGAACTCACTATACCACATGTAAACATTTTTTTTTGACATAGCCTCATCACCAAAGGCTTTCTGCACCATCCTCAACGTTTCCGCAGCAGAAACTTGATTCCGTAAACAAAATTTAATGCAAATTCTTTGCTCAACAAATTTCGACATCGCAAAAAACGAAAAACTCACTTTTAACAGCTCAAAAAACGACTCGTATCTCAAACACTAATGAATATTTTAACATGAAATTTGACATAAATGTGACTGGCAGTACTACCAACCTAAAAGAAAAAATAGTTCTCCAAATCCTTCGATGAGCGCAGTTTATTTTTTGGGCACAGTAGTAGCTACCATCAAGCTGGTCGATTAAAATCAAGATAGAGCTCTTTTTTTCCTTTGAAAGGGAATATAGCTTCGGTAGAACCAAAATTAACATATTTGCTTGTTAAAATTAAATTTTATACCCTGAATGTTTACAACAAACTTTTTTTCCGCCTATCTCACATATACATACGTAAACTGGACATTGAGCGGTTTTTTCCAATGTCATTTAAATGTCATTTTATGAATAATAGCTGTCTCTAAGTAGCAGTTAAATCTTCCACATATCTTGCTAAATTGGATATGTAAAATATGTTTTGGCTCACATTCGTCTCGTTTGCTATATAAAATAAAAGCGCACAATTTCAATACAAATTTTTGAATACAAAAAATTTTTCTACCTCTGTTTCTTTCCATATATTGTCATCTAAAACGCAAAATAACGTGAAATCACTTTTTTAAGCTTAGAGGTGTAGGAAAAACGATAAAATAGAAACAAAATGTGTTTTTTGGTTATAAAACGGTTGTACTATATATTGGATATGTTGGAGAGCGGCAGCTTAAAAGTTTATGATACAAGAAAAGATATACAACTTTTCTATTAAAATCGTTTTCATATAAACTCAAAATTTATGTAAAAATTTTAAATATACAAGTTTTTCGTTTTTTTTTTTTTTATTATTATCCTGAACAAAAATTATTTTCCTTCACGAAATTTGTTAAAAACTGAACTCCTTGTACTTCAAACTCCATTTCTGCTTGTTTCGACAAGAAATCGAAAAAACTCTAATTTTCAGTAAAAAAAAAGTTTAAAAAAAGTTCGAATGTCATAATATAGCTTTAAAAAAAATTATGTTTTGTGCTTGCTGAAACCTCTCTGAAAATTTAAAATAAAACCACAGCTACTACAACAAGTTCTTTGGAAGAAGTAATATAAAAGCAGTTTTTCAGACTGAGCTGCTTGAACAGTGCGACTACAATTTAGAGTAATTATTAAGTCTAAACATAGTGAAAATGTTTTTGAGAGCTTAGTATATCTTCTTTAAAGGTGCAAGCAATCGAATTGTATAAACCTTGATTTTTTGAAATTTGAAGCAGTTGATTATAATTTGGGATTTAATTTGTTTTTTTTTTTTTTGCAATTTTGTTTTTCAATAAATTTTCATTTTGTATTAAATAATAAAATAGATATATAATATCCATATTTGTTAGAGTATTTAATTTAAATTTTGAGTTTTTTTTTTCATTTTGTTTTTAGTTTTTATTACACTTTAGATAAGTTTAGTTTAATTTAATTTGATAAAACTTTGATTCATTAAATATTTTTAATTGAATTTTACTGAATTGATTTTTTTATGGAATTTTTTTCCCAATTTTTATTTTTTTTTTCTATTTACTTCTGCTGTTTTGATGCTCTTTTCCCACAATAACTACTAAATTTTAAGGGGGTATTCTACTCTAGAATTTTGAAAAATTCGATTTTTTTCATATATTTAAAGTTTAGACTTTCAAAGATATGACCTTGGAAGCATTTTTCAAAATTCGACTTATTTTCGGAGATACAGCCCATTTTGTGCGCTGGCGTCCGTGTTCACTTGAATTGTCTCCTAAACTTTAAACACGTTTTTCTCGAGACTACTTTTTCCACACGGTACCGGCATTATCTCAAGTTCTAAACAACCGATTTACTTGAAATTTTGTGTGAACCTTGTTTATAGAATCCTTTATTGTTTCTACCAGCATCGTGTCAAAATGTTTGTTTTTAATATTTAAAAAAAATTCTGGAATTTCAAAAAAAAGCGTAAAAAATTATTTTTATTTTCAGGCAGTCGCCAGTTTAAAAAAAAAAAAATTGTTTTCCCTGAGGTAGGGACTATAACACCATCCTTACTGATTTAGAATTTCTTTTAACTTTTTTTCAAACCACCAGGAGAGTCAGGATCAATGTCACCAGGATGATGCGCCATTCTTTTACAACTGTCTCTCCCCCCTCTCTAGCTATTTTAATTTAAAAAATTTTTTTTAGTAATGTTTTTTTTTTTTTTTGTATTTTTAAGATATCAATAAAAACACCATAAAAAATGTATACTAAAAATATCTTTGGCTTTTTTTTTTAAATAAAATTCAAAACACTGCCCAAAATTCGATTTCTAGAGTAGAATACACCCTTAAAGAAAACTAAAAATTTTAACCAAACATAACTTTAAAAATGTATAAAATGTTCCTTTAACTATTTTTCTCACTTTTATTTTGTTCTTTAAATGTATTTATAACTTTGATTCTGTTTTAATCTAAATATTCCTTTCTTTTCAACTTTCCCTTCTACGTTACTCACTTGACCGACATTAAATTGCCAATTATCATTTCCAAAGGCAGCTCAAGCCAACTAATCACTCTCTTCAATCACCCTCCCCCAACGGTAAGCTTAAACTGTCCGCTCACTAATCTTGCGACTCCTCCCTCACTCCCCACAGCTGTGGTGATGTTCAATTGTTCTGCTGCGCTCCGATTTATTGTTGTTGCTATAATTACCGGCGATTAATCATGATTAGTGTGTGTGCTGCCGCAGGTAGCCGAAATAATAAATACAGTTAGCAAATTTAGACAACTGCAACGTGACGGTTCGGAATGGAGTGGAGCGGAGCGGAAAGTGACCAAGAACTACACGCATGGAATTTTCATGAGATACATACAAATCTGTGTGCGTGTATGTGTGTAGAAGTAAGAGAAATCCATTTAGACGTCAAGTGTATGTTAAATTAAACACGCCTGGCAGCTCCCCCGCAAATTCCTTGCTTTGTGCGTACCTGCTCACGGCTGGTGCTCGCTTACTTTCTTGCTGCTTGATTAATTGCGAAAATCTGTTTTTGGTTGGCGAGTGAATAAGAATAACGGTATACACAACTTGTACTGCTTCTTCTATCTTCAAGAGTTTTTGTAGCTGAAGCGGGGCGCTTTGCGGGCGCTCTTTTGTTCTGCTGCAACATAAATTAATAAATTTTTTTAACGTTTTTTTCCTGATTATTTTGTGGTGGATTTTGTGAAGTCCTTAACGTTCCTAATACCAGGGACTGCTGCGGCCACTTTCAAAAAATTGTTTGCGGTTTCAGTTGGAGTGACATTTTTTGGCCGATCGTTGGATGTCAACGATGAAAGTAGGAGATTATGTTATCAAACCTTTGGTAAGATCGGCGCTCATAACATTCTTCAGCACTTCGCAAATATGGAGGCTCTTTCATTTTACAGATCACGCAAGGTCTGTTACCTAAATATTGTAAGAAGCTCAGCCTAAAATAATAGCCATATATTTGAGACTTTATTTGAGAAAGTGCGGTTGAGTTCCAGTGTAGCACCAAAAAGTGCCTGGTAAGTTTTTTAACCCTGTTGTAGAAGCTTTTTCTCGCTGGGCTTGCCCTAGCCTTGGTCTAACTAAGTCCTCTTTGGTAACTAAATTTATGCGTTGAATCATTGGTCCGGGTTATTCATTTTTGTGGGAGTTTGTCTGAAACTTTTTTCTTTATTCCAACACACCTTACAGCAAGGAAGCTCTAAGAGACTTCGGGAACATAGGTATGCCAAAGAAATGTGTTTCGAAGTATTTTATGTTTTTTTAGCTCAACTTGAACAACTCTTGATTCATCCGAAATGTAAAAATACTAAAAGAGAGTTATTTTTATTAATCAATATCAGACTATAAGTCTATTCTCTTTATGTTAATTAATTAATGTAACGTTATATAGCTTAGTTCAAGACGTAATAACAGGTTAACATATGGTCGTAGTTGCTCCGAAGCTCAACCAGATCTTTATTCTTTGATCAGACCCCTTTCCATTTCAATACATTTGAATGCAATATGATCTTCATATTTTTCTATTTCTTTAGCCTTTCATTACTACTACTATTTCCTCTTTTAAAATATGAGTTCGATTTATGCTGGGTTTGCATATATATATGCAATATTATACCATTGTGAATAATGTACGAGTTATATTTTCAGTCCGTTCTAACGACAGTCGGGTCTAAGGGATCGGAACGTACCCTGATTTTTATACCGCCAAAGATTGTCAATCCTGCACCATGCCACGAAACTACTTCAGAAAGGGTTTCTGCCGCTACAACAGCAACAACAATATATTTTCAGTTGCAAGTTCTGTATTTTATTTGAAGAAACTTTTTCTTGGCATTCAAGAAAGTCAATGAAGTAGCGTGTTACTAGTCGCCTTCACATCGAATTTAGTAATTCCATGAATTTTATGTATTTTTTATTATATTAGGCATCAATTGCTGACTTTATAGAGCTTGCTATAAGTATTAGTACCTTAAATGATTTCTAAGGAGTTGTTATAAAGGCTTCCACTCTTGGAAATATTTATATCAATATAAGTAACAAGTTAGCACATAATTTAGTGTACTTTTACAAATATATTGGCGAATGTTGCACAATGCCGCTCATTAACACTTCCAGTTATGCACGCACACATGCATATTAATCTACACATCAAACTATGCGCTGTCAGCGCCAATGCGCCTAGAAGTATGTAACCGAGTTGATTGAATACCAACATGCGTGGCTTCAGCGCAACATCACATGCATTGTTGCAAGTATGGTGGCGTGTGTGTGTTCATTTGCGCATAGAAATACATAATAATGAAACGTGCAAGCAATTTGATGAACCTAATGAAGCGAGCTCAGACGCGCGAATGCGGCACAAATGCGACTAGCGAGCGAAAAGCTTCCCTTACTGCAAAAGCAGAAATTATTGAAGCCTTTACTGTGCAATAATTGTGATGATAATGAAGTTGCCCTTTGCTGGCATATTAGATACCTTTGTTCGGAATATTTGAACATGAATTAATTGGAAACAGAGTTATTATAGCTCGTAGTACGGAGTATTGAACTCAGTTAAAATATTTTTCCAAATTACGTTGTCGAACGCAGTATGACAACAAACAGTGTAGAGAATCTGTTTCAATTACTAATTGTGCAAGGTTACATTCTGTGTATTCGTTTGTTGCATACGTTTTTTAACAGCTTTTCTAAAGTTTCCAAAAATGCAAGTACTACCATTTATGTAAGTGCCGCCTAACGAATATATAATATAGAATACATAGGAAGAAGTCTGTTACTTTGAATTTCAGACTTATTTCCATAAAGACTATTATCTATTGCCACAAATTTTACTCTTTCAGCAAAATCTATTCAATTGCAGTTCAAAAAATTGCATCTCTTCTCCGTAAACAAAAAGTCAAGTTTGAGTAATTCTGCTAGCAGATCTATGTTTTGAACTTCGTGATTTAGTTGTTCGACCCATTTGAATATAACAATTCTTGATGAATGTTCTCAAGTATTCGTTTGGTTCCTTCAAGTGTTAGTAGCAATATTATTCAGATAAAACAATATAATTCAGCAAGGTCCATTCAAGACACTGATTTTAGATGACTTGAACTTATTATAGCCTCAATAGGATACATAAAGTTTGAAGAAGCCGCTCAACCTTCCCAAGCCACATCGCTTCGCTCTATGGGCTCTTGAAAAGTTCCACGAAGATCCGACGTTTTCGATCCAAATTTTGTTCAGCGATGCGGCAAAATTCTGACTCAATGGGTATATAAACAATCAAAATTAACACATTCCGGACGAAGACCAATCTTAAGGGATTCAAGAGCTGGCATTTCACCAGCAAAATTTACGTTTTTGTGTGGTTTGATGTAACCTGCAATGGCGACCGTAACCGCACGATCATAACCGACTATTTGATATCTGAAATTGAAGCTCATGATCTCGGCGACATTTAGCTTCAACAAGACGGCGCCACTTTCCACACACCGCATTAATTAACGGATTTGTTAGAGAAACATTTTGGTGAGTAGATACTTTCACATTTTTGGTCGATCGATTAGCCACCAAAATTATGTGATATCACACCTTAGAATTTTTCCTGAATCGTTCTGTAAGGTCTAAAATCTATGCGGACGAGAACGGTTCATTTCAGGCCTTAGAGCAAAACATCACGCGTATAATTTAGTATCAGTCGAAACGCTCGAACGAGTCATCGAAAATTTGATGGACCACCTGAGACGAAGCCGCGTCCAACATATGGAAGAGATAACTTTCAAAAAATATTCTTCGAATGATAATAAACATTCCCCATTAAATTTGAAATCTCTGTGTTTTTTTTTTTTTTTAAGTAGGGAACCTCGAAATGAATCACCCTTTTCTGATGGAATTTCGCAAGTATTATTGTACAAGGCAACGTGACAATTTTCGAAGACTTTATTCACAAACCAAAACCTTTCGATGCCTCTCCATTATACTTGGAAACGATGACAGTTTTGATATATTTTTAACAGTCACCTAAAATGTTCACCCCTTGGTGTGCTTTTTGTATAAAAAGTCTTCAGCTTAAGCTTTTAAGCTTCTAAGTGCCTGAGTATATTTATTAAAAACCGAATTCTAGAACACAAATGCAATCATCACCTCATTGGAGCGTAAGATCGATTAAAAAATAAAAAAAAAATTCAAGCAGCAGATGTGCCGCTAAAAAATTTACTAGTAACGTCAATTAAGTTAAGCTCTTCGGCAACAAAAAGGGGTTTCTACAAAATAATTTCGGAAAGCTTTCAAATAAAAGGGTTTTGAAGATTTATGCTTGCGAATAAATTAATTTTTAGATTTCCAATGTCGAAAAAGGAAGATTTTATTCAAATTTTCTTACTCATATTTCCAAGAAGAGATTTTTAGTAGTGAGTAAGTTTAACATACAAATATACTTTTATTTTACTATGTGAAAATATCACAATACTGTTCCAAAATAGTACGCGCCATCGAAGTGAAGCCCTCTGCTGGGGGGGAAATTTTTGAGAATTGCAATGAAATATTAAATTTAAATCTTCGCAAGCTGCCTCAATTCAATTCAAATTTTACCTGCATAAGTCAGCACCTCCCCGTTTGCCACTCCTTCCCATCTCCGGCGCTGCAAAAATTCTCTTGTTTGCGCCTGCAATTCGCCGAGTGCATTGACTGCTGCGACGCTGGCGAAACAAAGGCTGCTTCCCTGCGTGCTGCCTTGCGCCACGCTGCGCTCCCCGCGCTAGTGCATGCTTACCGTTATGTATAGACTGCATTCGAACCCGGTCGATTCATAAACTGTTGCTTTCAAACACAAACGCACACACGCTCGATATATACTTTCATATATTCACACAATCACGCTGGCAAATACAATCAAGTATATGTACATGTGGATGTGTGCGCATGTATGCATGTGTTCGTGGCAAGGCGCGTTCCTGCATTTCCTACCGCACACTAAGGCAGGTGTATGAATGGTTTTGCAGTGTTTTTTGTTGTTTTTGTAGTTGGTATTTTTTCTTTTGGTTACTGTAGTTTTTGTACTCGACAGCGCTTCAGTTTGTTATGCGCGCAAATTGCAGTGGCAGTGCAACGTCTGGCAACATTCAATTTGCAACAACGATGCTGCGCAGAGTTGCCATATATCGCCAATAACGCCACCATGTAGGTGTGTGTAGAATATGTTTTAGTATGTGTGCATATGTAAGTGAGTATGTAAGTATTGGTAAATCGGTGGCGGATTGCGCCGAACGCTTCAATAGTTTTCGTTGCATGAAATTTTGTTGCATGCAACACACATTTTAGCTGCACTAGCATGTGCGCTTTTGTATGTATGTATGTATGTATGTATGTGTGTTTTTGTGAAATTTTTCACACTTCGCGCTTGAATGAGCAACTTCATTAATCAAAAATTTTGCGTTAAGTTATTTTCCGATGACACTCATTACGAGAAGACGAGGCGCCAATGAATCGGTATATATATTATAGCTTACGTATTCATATATACAGGTCGATTTATGCAAGAAAGTCAGTTTATTATGATTGAGAATGTTAATGCTTCTGCACTTTTATTCTTTCTTGCACAGATTATTATTCTTTAAAAAATTTATTTGATTACTGTTATGACCTTGCAACATGTTGCTACAGAGCATAATAGTTTCGACGAGACGAGTTGTCTGTCCGCGCGTCCGTTCGTGCATGCTGTAACATGAGTAACAAATAAGATAACTTGGTATAAGTGTTCCTTGGCAAAAAAGTGAGGTCCAGCTCGTAGAAGGTCATTTACCGAAAACGTATAAAATACCGGGTACCAAAACTCTTCTTCTTCTTTACTGGCGTAGACACCGCTTAGGCGATTATAGCCGAGTTAACCATGGTTGGTTTCTTCTTTACGAATGTTGCGGTCAATTCAAGATACTAAGTGTAACCAGTCTTTCTCCACCTGAACTCTTCAAAGGAGTGGAGGTCCTTCTCTTTCTCTGCTTCCCCGTCGGGTACCATATGACCTGCCAGCGTAGCCACTGTCTCTTAATTCGCTGAACTATGTCAATGTCGTCGTATATCTCATACAGCTCATCGTTCCATCGAATGCGATATTCGCCGTAGCCAACACGCAAAGGACCATAAATCTTTCGCGGAACTTTTCTCTCGAAAACTCGCAACGTCCACTCATCCGTTGATGACATCGTCCAAGCCTCTGCACCATAAAGCAGGACGAGAATTATGAATGACTTATAGAGTTTGGTTTTTGTTTGTCGAGAGAGGACTTTACTTCTCAATTGCCTACTCATTCCGAAGAAGCAACTGTTGGCAAGAGCAATCCCGCGTTGGATTTCCAGGCTGATATTGCTGGTTCTTAATTATACGAAACTATCTACAACTTCAAAGATATGACTGTGAACAGTGACGTGATTTGATGACAGGAGATATTTCGTCTTGCCCTTACTCACTGCCAGACCTATTTGCTTTGCTTCCTTATCAAGTCTGGAGAAAGCAGAACTAACGGTGGGGGTGTTAAGGCCGATGATATCAACGGAGAGGTCCTTCCCGATTATGACGGAGCTTTTGACGCTGCTCAAAGTTTTGCATGGATACCAAATTCAGACATCGCGGCATAAAGGTAGCTCCTTTTCGTGCTGTCGAAAGCAGCTATGAAATCGAAGAAGAGGTGGTGTGTGTCGATTCTCCTTCCACGGGTCTTTTCCAAGATTTGGAGCATGGTGAATATCTGGTTGGTTGTTGATTTGACAGGTCTAAAGCCACACTGATGGTGTGCTTTCTTTCACACAATACGCTCGATAGAAGCTTATATGCGATATTGAGGAAGCTTATCCCACGGTAGTTGGCGCAGATTGTAGAGTCTTCCTTTTTGCGGATTGCACGCTTTATCAGTTCTTTGCCGTCGTATTTGAATCGCTCAGCCCGCAATCTATCAGCTCCTGCCGTTTTCTTTGTTTTTCAGAAGGGTTATGACTATTCCAACTTCTTCATGGTCGGGCAATGGAACGTTTGTGCTTCGTCAAAGATTAGGAAACCGGATTCACCATCTCCTGATGTTGTGCTTTCACTGCCTTTCAGCAGACTGGAGAAGTGTTCTCTCTATAATTACATCAAATGTTAGCTTTTTAGTTTTAGAGTGAGTTTTGCGTTAATTTAATTCATATACTTTTTAATTTGTTATATGAAGTATATTACTCTGCGAGCTTCACACTTTTCGGGCGAAAAAAACTTAATTAAAAATTAGTTTGGACATATGTAATGTTTTAATTTTTTGTGATGCTTGATTTGCATATTTAATTTCACTCCACTAAAAAAAAAATCTGAGTTTTACTAATAAAGTGCGCCAGTCAAAACTAACTCAAATTCGTGAAAAAGTTCAGCTGCTGCGCAATAAAATGTTAATATTTTCATAGCCATTAATTATAATCATCATAATAAAATGCGAAAACAAGTTCATTGGTGCATAATTAATCATAATTATTAATTTTTTATATCTCAAATTTACATTTTTTTCGCTCAAAACGGTAGTCATCAGCAAAGGGTTTAAGTAAACATGAAATTAAGCGAATCTTCATGGCTTCATTTACTATTTGACGCCAAATTAAGTTGGCATAAATTACAAAAAATTAGTGAAAAAAGTTTGAAACTCTGGTTTATGCCATTCTAATGAACATGCCAGCATAACTCGGCGCAAAAAAGTATGCAACATGTGCCGGCAGCTTACTTTACCCTGTAAAATATAAAAAGAGAAATGGTATTTTATTTAAATTTGTAAAAATCTGTATGTGCAAATCATGAATATAAGAATAATAAAATTTGTATAATTTAAAATAAAATGCGTAAAAATATCGTACAAAGAATTTGTCTCACATTTTGTATTTTTAACCAAAATTCGTGTGCAGAATCATTGCGATTATTGGAAAAAACTTACGATGACTCAGTTTTATCAAAGCCTTCAAAAACGGCTGTTCTGGCCGGCCTTCGACCTCTTCAACTCATGAAAATATTAAAAGGGGAAGAAGAGGGTGCTTGAAAATCATCAGGCAAGTGTTAGAGAATACGATATCTCTCGTGAGCCAGTTGGTGTATATTTTGGGCATGAAACGCATTTTTGCTCGATTCGTCCCGATAAGCTGAATTTTTGCAAAAAGAATACCATAAACAAGTCTCTTTGGACATACTTGATCGTGCTAATTCCGATCCCACATTCTTGAAGAGCATGATAATTGCGAAGAGACATAGGCTTATGAGTTTTACATGCAAACAAGTCAAAAATCATCGTCATGGAGGAGAAAATACATAAAAAAACACATACCAAAACCGCTCAAAAACCAAGATGATGCTCATTGTTTTTTTCGATATACGTAGTTTGGTGCATCATAAACTTGTTTGGGGGAGACAAACGGTCAATAAGCAGTTTTGTTAGGTTTTGCTACGTTTGCGTGAGAACATCGGTCAAAAACGGCCGGTATTGTGGAAGAACAATTCATGTATTACACACGATGATATGGCAAAATCGCATCGAATTACGATTGTGAGCGAATTTACAAAAAGAAAAAACGCAGACAAAAACGCAATGAATAGCATCGATCAACAGAATTCGGCTCGGTGCGATTTTTGCTTATGCCCCAAACTGCATACCCATTTTCTGTCGATCGAATAAAATAAAATTCACTGAAGAAGCTGAAAGCCATCCCAAAAGGTTCTTGTGAAAAGTTTTTCGAGTCCTGGAAAAACCTTGGCATGAGTGTATCACATCTGGTGGGGATTGTATTCAAGGCAACAAAATAAATATTGATAAATACACTCGTGGCCAGGCAAGGCATAACACTATACTTTTATATATTTTATCGGACTTTTTCCTTCGTTCGGAATTTTCTTCCTTTATATTTTTTTATGTTCTTAATAAGCATAAATAAACTAAATTATGTTGTCCTAATATAATATAGTTTTTAATTTTTTACGTTTAATGTGTAAAGCACAAAGTACCTTAATAAAGCGACTAAACGTCGTGTTTTAATTAAAGAAAAAAATTAATTAACTTTAATTTCACTTATGAAGTAAATGAAAGTAAATTAAAAAAAATTAAAAATATCAGTTTTTCAACGCATGTCAGTCCTTAATATTTCTGATAAAAGTACCGTTATAAAGTGTTGTCAAATATGCACAACACTTGAAAATTTTAAGTGGTAAGGTTTGCATGGCCACTAGTGTAATTAATTATAACAATATTAAAATATTTTATGTATAATTTCCGGGTACTTTTTTATCAGAATGTATGCATACGAGCGATTTATTCAATTATTATTAACTTATTTGTTTTGAAAACAAGCCTCTCAACACGCTCTGTGTAGCTCTTTTCTTCAAGTCTTCCTTCCTTAGAGTATGTCAAAGAGATTGAATTCAAATTCCGTTTGCAGCTTTTCCGTAGTGTAAATAACTGATACTGCTTAGCTAGAGGACACGCAATCAACTTGATGATTTTTGCTCCGCAGTCATCGGTAAAGTATGACATAAAATTGTTTCGCTGTCTAGATGAGCAATGTTTTGTGGGAGTTAGAGCACACAACTAGTTTGAAACTTTGATTCATATTTGGATAATTTTAAAAATATACCAGCAATACTAGAATTTCAAATCGATATGCCAAAAAGTGTTTGAGTAACAGCTATTTCAAGGAAAGCCGTTGAAAAACAATTTTTTTCAAAAATACGGCAGTGAGTACTCTAAGACAAATGATCCAATTAACTTATTTTCTAACTTTCGAACTTATTTTTTGCCTGTTCTACATAAAATTACTAAATCGTTTTTGGTTATTTAATTTGATCAAAAATCGAAATTCAAAAAAATTAATAAATATTTCGACTCAATTTTTTGATAATAAAATTTCCTTCGATTTAGAAACTATTTTCGATAATCACAAGATTATTTTGATTTCTTTTTTTTTTTTTTTTTGTTACAGCTAGAGCCTCTGCTCAGAAAGCAGCTTTGAAGTTAAGCTCACCTTACTTTACTGCTCACATATACAATTCGATAATAATCTAGCCACTCCTCGAGCAATGCTGCACTTCAGTTAACTGTAAAAAACTTGCAATTTATGGGCGGAAGCGTCTAAAGCGCAGCAATGCACGGCAAATAGCTTCAGTACAACAAAAAAACATGCGCCACAGTACATATTTACAGCAATTTAGCACTAACCATCAGGACTGTGCGCCAGAAGGTATGCAAAGCGCTGAAAAAGTTGTGAAAAAATACGCAAATTCACTTAGTTGTTGTTGCTATGCTTACACTTGCTTACTGTCAATGCAGCAGTTGGCTCCATATGTTTGCCGCAAACTGCATAGCTTAGCTGCCACTTGCCACTTGCAACTCATGTGCGTCCGTGCATGTGTGGGTGTGTGTGTGTGTGAGTGGCAAATGTGCGGTTACTTGCTTTCTATCATTTGCTCATCTGCATACCACTTGACACTTTCACACGCCACCAACTGACGACCCAATTGCCGGCAGCGCTGCACAACACTGTGTCTGTGTGTTTGTGTGTGTGTTAGTGGCATTCGAATCGCATAAATAATCTTAGCGAAAGTGCTAAGCAGTCGGCAGCTGTGAGCGGCGTGGCATGCAGATTTGTTGCATGTAAGCTGCCACAATAAAGTAGTTGAAATTTGCGAACGCACACACCCACACACACACAAATATACACGTAAACACAAGCGGAGTTGTGATTCATGGTTGAGGTATGTGTGCATGTGTTCGTTTCGTCACATGAGTGACTGCTATTTATGCTATTTATTATCGCGTAGTGAGTGCCGTAATATGTGCGCCCGCGAGTGTTCCTAAAAGTATGCATTGAAAATGTTTTGCAAACTTCGGCGCATGCATGCTTGCGCTCACATTCGCTCTCAGCTGCGCTGTCTGCCGCGCCTCGAAGTATGCTTCACTTAACTTGTGAATTATAGAATCTCCGTTGGTTTTCCCCTCGTTTTTGCTGGTAACTTTGCTGTGGAATTTTTTGCAAGTTCGCATTAGTTTCTATCAACATACATGCATGCATGTGTATGTGTGTATGTGTGTTTACTTGCGAATAACTTGATTTATTAGTGCAGTATGCAAATAGTATTTGATTTGTTGCTGCATTCCTCTTGCTCCAGCGCTGAGCTAAGCTGATTGGCATGCCGTGCAGCTCTGCGTTAGTTAAATGCATAGAACTTTGTTGTGGCCGTGTTGTTGTTGTGCAAAATAGTTAGTAAAATAGTTTTGTTTAACTTTGTATTTTAGCTATTATTTAGCTAAAAGCTAAAGCAGTTTTATTTGCTTTTTGTGTGTTGTTTGTTGAGTATTTTGCAAATGCCATGAAAACAAAATAAATTAGTAAACAAATGGAGATTAAATTAAATGGTTAAAAGTGTTATTAATAAATATAATATTTGCTGTATCTAAAAGCTAGCGCTAAACTTATTGTTATTTATTTTTTAGTTTAAATATTAAAAAAAAATAAGTTGAAGTTTGATTAAAAATACGAAAAGACTTTTTCGACTACCCAATATATACCTCTTTGGTTAATAATACACTGAAACATAAAGCTGTCACTCGTTTTTCTATAAACCAAATAACATGAAAATTGGAATTAAAATTATTATTCAATAAAATTATTAATTGATCTGATCAAAATTGACTAGGACTGACAACAACAAAAACATTGTTTTCACGTATTTTGATAAAAAAAAATTTTGTCCCAAGCATTCCGACGCTCAATTCAATTTTCCATACATATTTATCAGGCTCCTCTGTGGTAGCTTCAACAAACTCAAGGCTTATTGCCCGAAGCGAATTTTTCAGAAATAGAAAGAAGGCACGTGGCGCCAAATCTGGTTAACACTGTATCTGCACGATGACTCTCGTTTCGTGTTTGGCCAAAAGATCAATCACAGTTAAGCTGGAGTGTGACGGAGTCTTCAGGTCTTCACGTACGAGTCTTGCATTAAACTGCTTCATACCCAAAATATTAATCCAGATGTGTGAACTGTTGAGATCCTCTGCTATTTCGATGTTGTCAACAGGACGACTTTCCAGCACTCTTTCTTTGACTTTTTCTATGTTATTTTTTAATGACGATTAACATACATATGTGGCTGGACTCACATGAGGCAAGCTTTCGTTGATTTCAAGATCTTTGATGCTTGGTACAGTACGAAGTCCAAAAAAAGCGAGTTTTCCAGAATTTTTCCTAAAAAAATCTTTTAAATTTAATGATCCACAAATTTCTATACATGTTATCGTATCTTCCTGCTGTATTTTAAGACTAAATATTATTAAAATTACTTATTTAAAAAAAGTTACAGCTGATCTCCGGTAGCTCCTCTCAAAAAAAACATTTTGCGGTGATCATTACATCTCCGAAAAGGATCGTTTGAAAATAAGAAACCAAAATAAATTTTTCTTGGCAAAAAAAAAACCTTTTGATAAAAATTTCGGCTAGAAAAAATCTTCGATTAATTACTAAAAACTATATTTTAAAAGATCGTGTTTAAATTTAAGACTAATCTGAGCTTAGCCGTTTTGAAAACGCCCCGACTTTGAAAACACCATTTTGAGAAAGACGCCTTTAATATTAGAAAAGAAATGGTCTCAAGAGACTTCTTAAAGATTTCATTATAAACACAAAACTTTCGAACTCATGAAAGTTGCTCAGACACACCTGTGCTTCCTAAACAAGCAGCGGCATTAATTTACATATTGACATCTAACTGCATATGAACAGAAAAAAATTGCGCGCTCAGCTTTGACGCTGATTTTCGAATACAGTTTTTCTTAACTTTTTGGGATTCGTTAGATTACTGCAATCATAATCTAAATTGTTGAAGCTTCACATCCTTCACTCTGAAAATTATAATGTGTAAGAAATCAGACTTCAATATGATACTCGTCTTGCTTAATCTTTCAATACTACCCTTGAGTTAGCATCGTTTCACCGTATGCTCCTAGATCTTATACATACTTATACCCGAACTTAAAAATTTCTGTGTTAGGCTTTTCAAGTCATTTATGAGCACAAATCTCGATATTTCTTTCTGCTTCTAATCATATGTTTATCTTCACTTAAACATCTCAAAGATTCCAAATTTGAAATTATGAACAAAGATGAATAAAAAGATAAATGGTTTTTATGTAGTTCTTAAGCCGCAATTTGTTGAAAATCTTTTTATAGTAAGTGTAGCTGTTATATAATATTATATGTGGCCTGGTCTACGAAAAGCGGGCTTAGGTGTCAAAAAATCAATTTTTTTTTATTATTTTTTTTTTTCAATTTTTTTTTTTTTTTAATTTTTATTTTTTTTTTTTTATATTTTATTTTTTTTTGACACCTAAGCCCCCTTTTCGTAGACCAGGTTACATATACTTCGAAAAGATAATTTCATATAACACTATATTTGTAGACAAGCCTTAGCGATTTTTATATGAAATTAATTCTTTCAACAACAAAAAATGATCAGTTACTTTATGAACTTGAAAATTGAGTCAGCAATAATATTTTCTCTTTAAAATATAATAAAAAGACAAAATACGTTGCAGTCACCATCTTCCAAATACTAAATACTCGGTGCTATTGGAATGTCGGTTTGGAACTTGGATATGTCAGATAGCAAGCAAAGACGCATACCACTTTCGTACTATTCTTATGCTAACTATTATGGATTATGTATTTTGTAATCGTATAATTGCTTTTACGTGGGATTTCCTTGACATTTCATATGCTTCAGATTTTGCAAGATGAAGAATGTGTTGAAAAGTGTATTGAAAAATGTTTTCTAAGCTAAAGTTAAAAAAAAAAAAAACAAAAAAAAAAAAAAACTATTGAGATATGCATTTAAAAATAGCTGATCTATTTTATTAATAGCTCTTGTCCTCAAACTATTACACCACAGTTGCAAATGAAAGCAATTATTTTTGATTTAAATCGCCTTTGTCATCTTAAATCCATTTGTACATCTAAAAATAAGCACACCTTAATGTTCACCCGCTATACATGTTCCTACCGACTTACAGTTGTCCCCTTGCCGCCTGCTTCCCTAAACTTTTTCCAAACAAACTCCCTTTCATTTGCATTATATGCCTATCCACTCTTTTCTCTCTCCTTACGCCTCACTCTAGCATTTCGCACTAACCTCAATCCACTTAAACTTTGTTTGTTGACTCTTTTGTTGTGCACCCTTTCTTTGTGCTTGTGCGGTTGTTGTTTCGCTTTAGTTTCACTGTTGCTGCCCGGGCTTCGTGCTGTGCAACTTCCATAACTATGCTAATTTTTAGCGCGTTGGCGCATTTTCCTGTTTTGTTTACGACTTTCATACACTCCACTCGTTCCGAGAAGGCAAACCGCCTAGATGCAGTTTGTTTGCTTTAGGCCTCCATATGAAGCAGAGAGATAACACATCCATTCGTTGTGCAGCATTTACACATGCATACCATACATACATATGTGCAGCAACGGGGCACTCCAAGATCGAAAAAAATGTAAATATTAATAGGAAACTCTTTTTTTATTTTTGATAAAATATTTTTCGAAAGTAAATCCTGAAATGTAGATGAGAATCACTACAAGTATTTTCTTATTCCTGAAATGCTATTGAGAACTATTATTTTGAGTGAAAATGTAGTCCGAAATGTAGTCGCTGATGAAGAGTATTTTCTATTCTTCATTTATTTTGCTAGTTGGTTTTACAGGAAAATATTTGAGGCAACAGTTGTTTGAAATCGCTTTTGAAGGATAAATTTGATTTTCCCTTCTAAAGAGCACTTCAAAAAACCAAATCTAAATCAGTAATCAACTTTACTAAGACCTTGCAGCTTCTCTTACCCTGGAACTATCAACAAATGCTCTGATGCGAATTGGGTTACTAGACTGAAAGCTTCTGTTCTTAAATCTCCCTTGGATGCGATGTTCCAGCTTTTCACAAATATCTGAGCAATGCATTGTATGTGTGCATGTATAAACGCAGCTCACATATGACAATCTCCGTCTGCAGTTGCTGCTGTTGACATTATTGAGTCTCCGCTTTTGTTTACTTATGCGGGCGCGCGTATGCCCAAGCGTCAACAGTGGGTATTCATGTGTTTGTACATTTACAGAGCTCTTTGGGGCACATACAAGGAACTGTGCGCTGCAACTAAGTATACACATATGTTTGTATGTATATGCAGCTTTAAATTTGTGTTCTCATCGCTGCTTTCAACCTTCCACTGAGCGCTTAGCCAAGATGAGAAGTTATTGGGTGTTATACCAGCTTGCATCATTTGAGAAAATTATTACAGAAAAATACAAGAACTAAATTTTTTTGTTTTTTATTTTGTCATTTAAAATATTTTTGAAAAAAAAAAAATCACTTTAATTCAGAGTGATTATTAAATAATTTAATTATAGCTTTATAAAAAATTTTGATTTGATGCAAGTATGTTTTAAAGCAACAAAGCTGCCATCTGTTTAAAAATTTTGAATTGAAAAAATTTGAAAAAAATTTCATCATTTTGCACTAATGGATTTAAGCAAAAGTATAATGGATGTCCGTTGCTATTAAGCATTACAACATAGAGCGCATTATTTTTACGAGAGTTGCCAATTATTTAAAAATTAAAATTAAATTAAATAGAATTTGCAAACATTAAATATTATAACATGAATATTTACTGCAGCACTTTAAGAATATTTACAGCTGAAAAATTTTTTAAAAGGTGTTGCCATATTTTTAAAATTTTTATATAAAAAGTTTTATATAGTAAAATATTGGTGCCAAATTCTACATGTTTAATAAAAGTTAATGTTTCAGTATATATCAGAGTGTTGCCACCTTTTAAAAAACTGTTAAACTCAAATAAAATATTAAACAAACCTGTATGTTTACAACTTATTGTAAGGTTTTCGAAGACTTCTCCACTTATTTATTTATTATTTTCAAAAAATGTTTAAAATTTAAATCCAAAATACCAAAATACCGGCCTAAGATACATGCTATTACAACTTTAGGGTGTGCAGTATATCCCATGTTTTATGGAAACTATCAAAAAAGTCTTTTTTGGTGAACAAAAAATTTTGTAATAGAAAATCAGTTTTCAAGGTTGTATGTTTAAATGTTAAAATATCAAAAAATCGCATATTATATATTATAAATATGTATGTATGCTCAAAGTAAAGTATATCATTTAGGCACGCTTTAAATGGAAAATAAGACGCTTGCTTAGATTAGATCCTTGTTTTTGGGTCACAAATATGTATATATAAATATACTTACAAATAACGCACACCCTAATGTACATAAAAGAATGTATATACACATTTCTATGTATGTGAGTATGTTAATGTGCTATTATTTCTCTATAGGCGGCGCTCAAGCTTACATTTGTTTACACAATACAACTTTATAGGCTTGCCAATGAAATTCGCAAAGGCTTTTTTGCATATATTCATATGAGCGTGTGTATCGTTATGCGCTTAGGAAGGCAAGTACAGCTGACAAAACAAAACTCATTAATATTCACAAATATGGCCAAATCTCAGCTCGACTGTCAGAGCAAGTATGCATACCACAGATATACATATATACATATGCTTAGACACATGCAAAATTTGTCAATTTAATTGTTAAGTTACTCCCACACATACGCACAAGCAAGGGCAGTCGAAGAAGTAATAATACTTGAATGCTGAAAGGCTTAAACTCCCAGCAGTTGGGCGAACGAATATCCGCTTGCAAGTTTCTAATATTAATAGACCAAATATATTTATGTACATATATCTATATATATATATCTGTATTTGTGTATTTGTGCCATTGCCGACATTATTAGAATTCCTTGGGCCTTAAGGCAATGCCCCAGACTAAAGAAAACTTTCGAAATTACTTTGTTTTGATTTCCATTTCCGTAGACATTGTTTAACTGGAATTTTATTGCGCTACGTCTGTTTGTGTGTGCGTATGCTTATGTTTCTTACAAGTGTGCATGTTTGTGGTATATTTATGGCTGACAAATAAACGAAAATTAACTTGGAAGGCAGTTCACAGGAAATTCATTAAGAACCGGTACACATACACATGCACATATCAAATGCGCACACATATTTGTAATAACTTATGGGAATGAAATAAGAATTCAAAATATTTTCAAATTACATACGCAAAGTATTTCCTCATTAAATAGTGTCCTGACAACTCTTTCTACATAAGACATAACACACATAGGTGGCCGAAATGTGGAGGATATATAGCACGCTTCTTTTTGATAGGAATACGGTAACGTTTTTACAAAGTATCAAAAAGCAAGAAAAAACTTTAACTTCGGTTGCACCGAAGCCATAATAATCGTCACACATACGAAAAATTTCTTAAAAAGCTTAGTTTTGATCTGCCAGTGTGTAAGCTACAGCGATCCGATCTGAACCATTTCTTCTGAGAAATTTCATGAAGATATCTCGGCAAATGAAAAATCTTTTTATACAACCACTATATTTTGATCTTTTAGTTTGTATCGCAACTATATGCTGTAGCGGTCCGATGTTTATGGTTCCAACAAAGGAGCAGATCTTGGGGGAGCAAAAGACTTGTGCAAAACTTGTGATTGATGCCCCAGAAACTGAGCTACTACAGGGTAGGCCATTTAAAGTTGACCCATCTGGCAACGCTGTAACTTTTAACAGCGCTGACAAATCGGCTAATGTCATACCGCGTTAGAAGCGTCATTCGAAGACAATTTATACCATGGAACAGTACACTCCAAAAGAACGCGCTGAAATTGTTCAGCTTTATATTCAAAATAACTTTTCAATTGTGTTAACTCAACGTGCGTTTCGCAAAAAAAATAAAGTGAAAAGTGCTCCAGTTAAGAACACAATTAAGTCTTTATACGCAAAATTTGTGAACACCGGTAATCTCAGTAATGCCAGTCATGCATCCAGACAACGCACAAGATGTTCTGATGAAAATATCGAAGCTGTACGAGCCAGTATTGAGGAGACTCCATCGACATCGAGTTATCGCCGCTCTCAGGAATTAGACATCTCTCGCACCACTCTCCGACGCATAATTCATAAAGATTTGAAGATGTTTCCATATAAAATTCAAATGGCACAAAAACTAAACCCAGCTGATTATCCGCGACGCCTTAATTTTGGCAAACAAACAAATGGGTCAACTTTAAATGGCCTACCCTGTAGTTTGTATATACGCAGACGGATGGACAAAACTATGTAAAATCGACTCAGCTCGTCATTAATTATATACTTTATGGGGAACCGATCGCTATATCTTTCTAGTGTTAGAAGCCTTTTAGAAAATTTAATATACCCTGTTCAGGGTATGATTAAATTAAAAAATAATAACTAAAACTTACCAAAATATTTAAGATGTAAAACAAAACAAATAAGGAATAATAAGCTCGGCTGCAACCGAATCCACTTTACAACTCGCATCAAGCAGAGAATCGGAAACCGAGAAATTATATATACAATTGAGATTCCCAACACGAATCACTATGATTCACAAAACATCTTCGAGTTAAAAAGACTTCGAGTTATGGAAAGAAATTTGACTTCTTTCGCCAATTCGAGAGTTCGAGTTATTTAGGTCTTCGAGTTTAGAATTAAAAATATCGAAAAAAGGTGTCTCAAATTTTGTATTTCTAACCAAACTTTGTGTGCGAAATTGTTGCGAATGTTGGAAAAGGCTTACGGTGATTCAATGTGATCAAAAACACAAGTCTATGAGTGATATAAAGTCTTTAAAGACGGTCAAGAGATCGTTGAAGACATGCCTCATTCTGGACGACCTGCGACCTCTTCAACTGAGGAAAATATTAAAAAAGTAGAGGATATGTTGCTTGAAAATAATCAGGCAAGTGTTAGAAAGTTGGCAAAAAAGCTCGGCATCGCTCACGAGTCCGTTCGAATGATATTGGTGGATATTTTGGGTATAAAACGCGTTCTTGCTCGACTCGTTCGCATAAATTTGACTTTTATTTTCAAAGGAGTGCCATAAACAGTGCTTTTTGGACACACTTGATATTCCTGAAATTCCACTGAATTTCCAAAACCACATTCATGGAGAGCATTATAACTACCTTACATACGAGGGCTGCTATATATATTTCTGGCCTAATAATGAAAATAGGAATATTTATCTACGAAAATGATTTTTATTGTTTTTCAAAATATTCTCCATCAAGATTTATACACTCAGTCAGGGCTGTACGGCGGATGACCCATCAATTCGACGTTTTGGCCGGTCAAAAGTCGCTGGTTTGAGCCGATGTGTGAGAGCTCGCATTGTCATGGTGCAAAATGATTCGTCTTCTCTTGTTCGTTTTTCGAATTTCTCCGAAGACTTCAGGCAAACAAATGGTGGTGTACCACTCAGAACTGATCGTCCTACGTTGCCCAAGTGGAACAGTCACCACATGACCAGTTTTGCCGAAGAAACAGGCGACCATTTGCTTCGAAGTGCATTTTCCACGAAAAACTTTCGTTGGATTTGGCTCGTCTTGGAAGACCCACACGGTCGATTGCTGTTTTGTTTCGAGCTCATACGCATAGATCCATGATTTGTCACCTGTGACGATCTTATAAACGTCTTTTGAAGCACCGCGATCGTATTCTTTCAGCATTTCTTTACACCAATCCACACGAGCCTTTTTTTGAGCGATTGTCAAATTGTGCGGGATCCAACGGGAACAAACCTTTTTTACGGCCTGGTGTTCATGCAATATCGAATATATGCTGGTGGGAGAAATGCATGCCTCTATCTGAAGGTATGTTACATGACGGTCTTACATTATCAGTTCACGTACGGCATCGATGTTTTTTGGCACAACGACGGTTTGGACGACCTTAACGGAACTCGTCTTTGAGCGAGCGTCGGCCACGATTGAATTCGTTGTACCAGTTTTTCACAGTGCTATAGGATGGTGCTTCATAGCCATACAAAGATTTTAGTTCATCAATGCACTCTTGTCATGATAATCCACGTCGAAAGTTGTGAAAAATGATCGCACGAAAATGTTTACGAATTAATTCCATTTTCTGGCCGAGATGAATTTTTTAATTCCCTGTAAAGAAAACCATTCACGATTAAATGACAAAACGTTTTGAGTGATGTTATGCTAAAAAATGTCAAACTTTCCAATGGAAATGTCAAATTGCACCTGCCAACACTTAGTTTTGCCTAGGCCAAAAATATATATAACAGCTCTCGTATAGTAAATATGTATACCGTTGAGGCATGGATTTCTGAATTTGTCATGCAAATAAGTCAACAATCGTCTGAATGAAGAGCAAAAAACGAGCCGAAACCAAGAAAATCACGCCAAACCCGCTCAAAAATGTTGATGCTCATTGTTTGGTGTTTGGTGCATCATGAATTTGTACCGGAGGGACAAACAGTTAATAAGGAGTTCTATTTGGTCGTGTTAAGGCATTTGCATATGAACCTCCATCGCATCGAGCCACGATAGTGACCGAATTTGAAGCCAGAAACGCAATGAATACCATCGATCAACCACCATATTTACCAGATTTGGAGCCGTATGATTTTTTCTTGTTTCATAATACTTAAATTACCGCTCAGTGGAACTCGTTTTCAGTCGTTCGAAGAGATAAAACAAAATTCGCTAAAAAGTGCTTATGAATAATGTTTGATAGTGAATAATGAAGGACTGAAAAAATCGTCGACATAGTGCGAGTATATGCATATGGTGGGGACTTCGAAGGCGACAAAGTAATTACTGATGATAGAATATTTTCTGTGTTATTAACAACTTCCGGGTACTTTTATTTTTTATTTCACTTTAATTAAAAGCATCGCAAATGTAATGCTCGTAAATATAATCTTTATAAACATTGAAAAAATGCAGTTGTGAAAAATAATATTTAGATGAATTCTAAAGCTTAGAAAAATACATATGTATATGTCAACCCGTTTGTGCTTCGATATATCTATAAACAGGTTTCTAGTCGGCTTGCGTCTGAAAATGTGTATGGCAAATGCATTTTTGCAACAATATTTGCATAATTCCAATTCAAACTCAATAACAAAATGCCCTGCTCCCATTTTGCTTGCTTTTCCATGCTTTTCATACCTGAATGGCAGGTGAAGCTTCCTGTGAGCTGTGCCAAATGGCTGTCTATTTATATGTCAAGTATTTGCTAAGCGCAATAACCACAACTATGAATGCTATATTATATATTTGTATATTTTTAAAGAAAATATGCCGTTGTTCACCACATTTTATATACATACACTCATGCATGTGCGTGTGTATTATTTTAGAGCAAGAAAATGGAAAATGGAATAGGCTCCAGGAATTAGAACGCATCTGCATACATATCTACACATACTTTTACTAATGAAAGTAAACTATTATTTTGCATGAACACACACACACATGTACACATAGGCGAACAGTTGACTGTGTTTTTGCTCTTTTGCCAATTTCATGGCATACTTACAGGCGCCAGCAAATATGTCAACTAAATTTGTGTCAACCACAATTCGATGTTTGCTTTGGCTGCAAAGAAAGTTAAGAGGAAATAACTGTTTATGCGCTGGCAATCAATGTGTGTGTGTGTGTTTCTGTTATGTTACGCTAAAAACTGAAAAGGCGCTCAACAGAATATTAGGTGAAGGTACGTGCGCTCTACCTTTTAAACAAAAACTATGCCAAATAAATGAGTTCGCTGTAAAGTTGTTTGCGGTTGTTACGGATATTGAAAGAGTTTGCAAATCGAAAGAATTTTTTCGTTTGAAAGTGGAATAATGTAGCGCGCTTTGCGGTGATGGATGAGCAAGGTATGAGGTGTGTGCTTTTGCGGGCCCAAATGTCATTGTAACCTATTTCGTTTTGTTAATTAAAATTATTAGTAAAAACGGGAAATTGTCAAGAGTTTTTGCTAGCAAGGCATGAGCCAATAAATGATACGATCATGTAAAATCCATTTTTTAATATTTACAACATCAATACTAGATTCAAAATAAAAAATATAGTATACTTTTAGGATGGTTGTACATAACTTAGCAAAGTCACAAACCCAATCCCAAAAAAAAAAAATATTTTTATATGTTAATACCTCGTTTTTGAGGTATTGAAACTCATCGATCAAAATCATGTGCTTTTGCGGTAAAAGTTTTTTATTTGACAGGATGTTGTTACGGATAGGATATTGTTGCAAAGTGCATGGATTATTCTTAGAGGAAACCATACATTCTCCGAACAAATTGCACGAATCGGATCGCTCTTGCTTATAACTGCCATACAAACTGACCGATCAAAATAAAGTCCTTATATGGAAAATTTTTTTATTTGAAGAGATATCTTCATGAAATCTGACTTGGATTACTACTAAAAGTTACGGAGTAATAGCGTAGAAAGTTGCTTAGATCCGATCGCTATAGCTTATAGCTGCCATATAAAGGGACCAATCAAAATAAAGTGCTTATATGGAAACTTTGTGCTTGTGAAAGCCATATAACTTCAGTACAAGCGAATCTAACTTTTTTCAATATTAGTTTTTGAATATCTTATAATCAATATTTCACTATCTGATCTCATGACCCGTTGCCATAGGCGTCTAAATTACTTTCAGTCCCAGTTTACGTTTCCTTCAGTTTAATATTTTAATGCACTCAGCGGCATTATTTAAACAAAGTAAAGTGAGTGCCTCATAATGAGTAGAAAATAAGTGAAATTTTAAGCAAGAACGGTTACAACGCAAACTAAGTGAAATCGAAGCAAACCGCAAGCGGACGCACCGATCTTTCCTCGGCAGCTTTCGCTACAAAGTATCCGTCCGCGTCGAAAGTGTAAACAAAGGAAAGTGCTGACCCGCATAAGCTGCATGCAGCGAGCATGCCGCTGCCACCGCCACACGTGCATATCCCCTACACAGCGGTGTGTGTGTATGTGTGTGTGCGCAACAGCTTTCACTTTCACTGAAACGGGCAAAGTTGGCGCTTCGCTTTCAGCTGCAATTTCCTTTTCATCATACACATTCACACTCACACCCAGGCAGACGTGCGCCTGTGATTGGTGAGTGCGGCGCTGCTGTTGGTGGTTGCCGCCGCCATGCTTGGATGCCTCAACGTCGCTCGAGCTGCACAGACACACACACATACTTATTTATTTAGCCCATTTTTAGTGCTTGCAACTTTGTTGAAAATCCGCATACTTGTGCAGCTGACAGCGAAGCAACAACAAAAACACAAAAAAGACTTTGGCAACAACAAAAATGTCAGCTTCACGAGCCGTTGTTATTGTTGTTGTTGCTTCGTTGGTGACAACACAGCGTCGGGCCCGCATTGCTGCAGCTCATTCATGCGCATTCTTACCCGCCGCAAAAGACGCGCCAGCGGCAAAGTGTTGCAGCTTTTTCAGGTTTTTAACTTTTGCCCCACACAACTTTCGCTCCGACTTCAAAAATACAGCTTTCATATAGCAATGTGTGTGTGTTTGCGTGCGCATATATTTGTTTTCGGTTATTTTCGCAACTGCTGACCCAAAATTCTTGTTCTCAATTTGTTGGCTTGTTTCTGCATTTCTTTATTTTGATTTATTTTTGTTGTTGCTGTTGTTCTTGTTATTTTTAAATATTTGTTGCAAAGGTGCTTTTGTGTGTCTCACGGTTTGTTTTGCGGTTGGCTATTTTGCTTGTTGGCGCAGATGCCTCTTACCAGGCACTTGCTGGAATTCACTTGTTTGCCTAGCTGAGACTTACTCATACTGAGCCTTAGTCACGCTAGTCTGTCGTGTCGCAATGTATCCGCAATAGTAGCTTTTGCTTTTGTTGTGCGCCGCAGCTTCTACAAAAGTCATGTTTGGGTTCTATTCATCAGTCCGTTGCTGTTTGTGGTTTGCTAATGGCTATAACGGTTTCGGCCGTTAACGGTGCCATACTGTATCCACAAGCAACGTCCCTTACACTCTGTAACACTCAGCGGCTTCTTTTCTCTCACACTTTCATTTCTTTCGCTCTTTTATTTTTATGTTGCAATAACAACAACCTTACCTGCCATCTTTTGCTGTGCTTTTGTTGTCTTTAAGTTGCTTTTGCTGTTTTTTGCACAGTTTTTGGCGCCAGATTTTGGCCTTTGTAGCATCTAAGCCACGAGGCTTCTTTTAAATAAATTGTCTAAAAATGACACGGGATGTCCTGTTTCCGTCACTTCCGCTTCGCGGCGTCACTTTCTATTTTTTGCATTTATTTTCTTTTGTCAGTCATACTTAAGCCATTTGGGAAATATTCAAGCTATTTTTGTAGGCTTTCAGCATTCTTTACTTCGTTGCGTCATATTCTGCTCTGTCAGCGTACGTAGAAAATGACAGTGATTTCTATTGTCATCGGCCGGAATTCATGGACGGGGAAGAAGGTGCGAAATTTCACTTGAAATTTTCGTGGTGTTCCACTGAATCGTTCTGAAAACTTTTTTTTTTTTGCTTTTCCATGACGTGACGGAAACGTAGGCGCAAAGTTGGGTGCAGACGGAAATAGCCGAATTGTGAAAAAAATTAAAAAATTTCGAAAAGTATGTTACTTGTAAAACGAAAGTTGCTTTAAAAAACGAAAAATTTTAGAATTTTTTCCTTAATAAAACAAAAATGGTCTCAAACACCTAAAAGTATTTTGTGATTTTTTCCTTCATAAAAAGTCTCAAACACCTAAAAGTATGCTATTTTCAGTTATTTGAACGTTTGATAGTTGCATTCCAGGGTATTAACGGTTTCAAACCCTTCTAAGCAAATTTGACGTTTTTGCACTGAAATAATTTGCTTGCATACTTTTCGGCCCCCCGAAATTTTATTCGCTTTCTTTGTTGAGCTCTTACCAATTTCCGTCAGAGCATGGCAGTGAAGTGTGCTGTCATTCACACGTTTCGATTTTTTGAGCTAGACGCAGCTAAAATGTCAAGCACTTTTATTTTGGTGGCATACATTTAGGCGCACGCTGAATGTGCGATATTCAATGCGGAAATTAAAGGAAATGAGCATGATATTGTGCAAATACACGCTCTTTTATTTTATTTTTTTTTTTTACTTTATTCTAATTGTAAGCAACAAATATTTTCGGTTACCTCTTCACACAATATTCGTGTATATTTTTGAGTTTTTTATGTTGTTTAGTTTTGAACAAAAATGTCTGTGTGAATCTTGTAGGCTTGCTTGTTATTATTAACGATAGTTTCGCCTCATATTGTCTTTTGAAAATATTTTTTTTTTTTTATTATTTATGAAACCTAACCTAAAAGTGGACTAGGTTTTTTTTCTATTTTTTTTTTTTTTTTTTTTTTAATATTACAATTATTGCATAAAAGTTTCTACCAGCTTCACGGAAGTATTTAATTAATCATTATTAAGCATTATTTCACCACTGTAATATATTTTATTAAAAGCGAAAACTATGGAATTAAATAAAACTTAGATTTTTTCTCTGAAACCGCACAATAGCTGTACATATATTTCCTTCGACTCACTCTGTACTCTTCTATGCGCTCTTGCTTGTTTTTTAGCTGTCTGGCAGCCGGCTTGAAAAGTATCGCTTATGCCGTCCACCTGATATCTGACTGTTGTTTACGGAAATAGTCCACACACTGGAAACAATTTTAGATATTATTCTTTAGAAGATTTGCGCCTAAATTGTAGAGATTCATATTGTCACCTAAAATGCAAAAAAACATAACATTAAAATAATTGAAATTGAGTTTTTTATTGCTGCTAAAGCCTATTATTCGAGCATAGTTCTGTCACAAAAATCACACTTATGGCTGATTCACAAAGAACTATGGCAACGCTTTCTTCAGGAATCGGCCAGCAAAGCTAGGAAAGCTAGGAAAAATGTGAATCGGTCTTATGCTACAAAATGGGGGGCAACGTTCGGTCATCTGCCAGCCAGAAGGATTTCACAATCGTCCCGAGGCTGGTCTTCGACCAATGCCTGCTAAGCGCACGCGAAGCCCAGTAAGTCCAGTGCTAGAACGTAGGATGAGAACGGAGATCCAACTCGTTCCTGTTCCAATGTGAGTATGGAAAAGGTGACGCTTTTTGCTAGCTCATCACATATAGAGTTTGTGATTAAGCTATATTCAGACACCTTAAAGAGTCTCCTAACAAAGTAGCTGGAAGCAAACACAAGTTAAATAATTTCAATTTTTTTCATTTGCAAATCATTTTGGTATTTACTAATACCTCTGTGCTTTTGGATACCTAACTTTGTTGATGTGACTTTGAAGAGCTGGGTATGGGAAGTATTTCTAGGGAGACTTTTGGACTTTCAGTGCAAACAAGATGAGTTATTACTTCATAGAGAGAAGCCCATAATATCATAGCTTTCATAAGTAAATCGCCGTTAGTATCTATCAGATCTTGAGCAAATTCTTCTTTTGATCTAATACAAGCCTTGTCATGTCGGGAAAAAATCGAAACAAAATTTGTTTAGCTATCGACTAAACTCTCTTGCGCATTCAAATGGCGTGGTCTACGCTTTGAATTTAGATAACAAAATTAAGCGCTCGCCAATTGTTGCATACACACACTCACCTGTGTATACACTCCGAATGTTTGCCACCCCGTAATCGCTGTGCGACACCAAAGAACTCTGTCGTACACGCAACTAAAGTTTAAACTGAAAAATCATTAAAAATGCAAAGTCCAACAACAACAAAAAAATCCAACTAAAAGTCTCACAAGGATTAGAAGAGCAAAAGAGAAGTCAAAGCATAAAAAAATCACAGCACAACTATTGTTGTTGTTGCACGAAAACTGTTACTTTTGTATTGCTTGCAAGCGGCCGCAGCCTTGCTTTGTGTGCGCTAATGCAATTTCAGTTCATTTAAATTCATCCCTGCAGTCCTTTTAGCGCTACATTTTCTTTTCACACTTTGGCGCAACAGTCGCCAGTCGCTGCCTGCTCCCCTCTGCTCGTTCGTTCACTAAGTTTCATTGGCTTAAGTTAATCAGAAATTTATGCAAAAGGTAGAGGCGCTCAACTCATTTGGCTCATAAATAAATTTTTTCCGCCATGAGTTGTAATCTAGCGTAGCATATTTTGCGGCTGATACGCCCATTTACATGAACATAAAACTCCTGCTAAGCTCGCTTTTCGCATTGCAAATAGCAAAAAATGCAAATTGTGCGCAAAAGTTTTTGATTTATTTTTTTTCTCAAAAGTAAATAGGCAGTGTAGAGGCTCTCCCAAGAGCTTCTGCTTGCGCACTTTTTAAATTTCTTTAAAATTTTGCCCTCCGCATTACCATCTAATGTCATGTCTAGCACATTAACGCAACATTTTGAAGTTAATAAGAAAGCAATTACACGCATTAAAAAAACATAAGTTCCTGCCTTGTGCCTGCTGTCCGAAATTCGAGCTAAGAAGTACGAATAAAACGCCAAAAAATAAAAAAAAAGTTTCGTAGTGTGCTTTCGGGCGTTATAGCCCACCGCTTGCAATGTGAAGCTGTCCCAATGGATGTTTTTTCCGGTTTGATGATTAAAATATCGTAAAGTTGGCCAGGAGAGGAAGTGCGTGCGCTAATTGCCGTTGCTGATGTCTTCAGCGTCCATTACAATTTGTGACTTTCAGGAATTCTACAAAGGTTATTAACATAAATTTGTTTGTGACGACTACTTAATTTACATTGTGGCAATAAATTTGGAAAAGTTTTGTCTTTTATTGATGATCCTCTGGAGACCTGATTCTTCAACTAAAAGTAAGCAAATATTTTTTTCATTTTATAAGAATAAAGCAACTCCTTAGTCGCGACACCGAACAATTTGAGTATTATTTTGTTTGAAAACCATTGGACTGACACGTTTGTACTTAGAAACATGTCATAGAAAGGTACTACACCTCCCCTGCTTAATCAGAAATAAGGCAACTTGACTTCAGACCGCGAAAAGGCTTCAATCAATCATTTCGTTAGCGCAGTTTCTTCTATTCAAAAATCTATCAAAAAGTTTATAAAATATACCAATTTACTTTTGGGGCAGTACGAAAAAGAAACAGCTGTCCACTTGCTTAGTAAAGCCACCAATCAGCGCAGCGGCTCTATATTATGGAAAAGTTTTGGAAGAAATAAAAAGTAAAAAGTGTTCGGTACTTGTTACAAGTGTCTCGACTTTCAAATACATCTTTTTGGGCGATTTCCCCGAAAGTATCTAAGTCATCTAAATCTATATAAACTTTCTCAGAGATACATGCGACGAGGGAGCTTATAGCGATGTACACCGAACACTGTACTTATAAATGTTACGTGTTTAAAAGTGGACCTCGGAAATCGGTCGGATCTGCATATTTTCGGTATAGCCTTCTAAAAATTTACAGAAGAAGGGGCAAAAACATCGGCATGAGTAAAGATGTTACGTCTTTATTAAATAATATTAAAGCAATTTTTAAAGCCCCCATGAATTGAACACAAATTCAGTGCCACCCTTATACCAGTTGTATAAAAAGCTTCGGCATCAAGTAAGTAGGTTCCTAAAGAAAACTGATTCCATGATATGCGAATATTTACCCAGCGAATGAGATTTAGTATTAGAACAATGAGATTCACAACTTTTCAAGATAGCATTATTCCGAGTTCCAGTTCTTACATCTTCTTCTTCTTTATTGGCGTAGACACCGCTTACGCGATTATAGCCGAGCAGCGCGCCAGACGTTTCTTCTTTTCGCTACGTGGCGCCACTTGGATATTCCAAGCGTTGCTAGGTCCCTCTCCACCTGGTCCTTTCAACGGAGTGAAGGTCCTCCTATTCCTCTGCTTCCCCCAGAGGGCACAGCGTCGAATACTTTCAGAGCTGGAGTGTTTTCTTCCATCCGGACAACATGATCTAACCAGCGTAGCCGCTGTCTTTTAATTCGCTGAACTATGTCAATCTCGTACAGCTCATCGTTCCATCGAATGCGATATTCACCGTGGTCAATGCGCAAAGGACCATAAATCTTTCGCAGAACCTTTCTCTCGAAAACTCTTAAGGTCGGCTCATCGGTTATTGTCATCGTCCAAGCCTCTGCACCGTATAGCAGGACGGGAATTATGAGCGACTTATAGAGTTTGGTTTTTGTTCGTCGTCCTCTTACTTTTCAATTGCCTACTCAGTCCGAAGCAACACCTGTTGGCAAGAGTTATCCTGCGTTGGATTTGTAGGCTGACATTGTTGGTGCTGTTTATGTTGGTTCCTAAATATACGAAACTATATAGAACTTCTAAGAGATATGACTGTCAACAGTGACGTGAGTTGATGACAGGAGATATTTCGTCTTGCCCTCATTCACTGCCAGACCAATTTGCTTTACTTGCCTGTCCAGTCTGAAGAAAGCAGAACTAACGGTGGGGGTGCCGATGATATCAACGAAGAGGTCCTTCCCGATCCTGACGCAACTTTTGGTGTTGCTCAAAGTTTTGCGGGGATACCAAATTCAGACACCGCGGCATAGAGGCAGCTCCTTTTCGTGCTGTCGAAAGCAGCTTTGAAATCGAAGAAGAGGTGGTGTGTGTCGATTCTCCTTCCACGGGTCTTTTCCAAGATTTGGCGCATGATGAATATCTGGTCGGTTGTTGATTTGCCAGGTCTAAAGCCACACTGATAAGGTCCAATCAGTTTGTTGACGGTGAGCTTTCAGCTTTCACATAATACGCTCCAAAGAACCTTATGATGTTGAGGAGCCTTATTCCACGGTAGTTGGCGCAGATTGTGGGTCTCCCTCTTTGTGGATTGGGCAGAGCGCACTTAAATTCCAAACATTGGGCATGCTTTCGTCCGACCATATTTTACAAAGAAGCTAATGCATGCACCTTATCAGTTCTTCGCCGCCGTGTTTGAATAGCTCGGCCGGCAATCCGTCGGCTCCTGCCGCTTTTTTGTTCTTCAGGCGGGCAATTGCTATTCGAACCTCTTCATGGTCGGGCAATGGAACGTCTGCTCCATCGTCGTCGTTTGGGGAATTGGGTTCGCCTTCTCCTGGCGTTGTACTTTCACTACCATTCAGCAGGCTGGAGAAGTGTTCCCTCCATAATTTAAGTATGTTCTGGGCATCGGTCACTAGATCACTTTTGGGGGTTCTATAAGATTATGCTCCGGTCTTGAAACCTTCTGTTAGCCGCCGCATCCTTTCGTAGAATTTTCGAGCATTACCCGTGTCGGCCAGCTTGTCAAGCTTTTCATACTCACGCATTTCGGCCTCTTTCTTTTTCTGTCCTCAAATGCTTCTCGCTTCCCTCTTCAACTCTCGGTATCTATCCCATACCGCACGTGATGTTGTCGATCGTAACGTTGCGAGGTAGGCAGTCTGTTTTCTCCCCGCTGCGACACGGCACTTCTCGTCGTACCAGCTGTTCTTTTGCCTTTACCGAAAACTAATGGTTTCGGTTGTAGCTGTACGTCAGGGGTTTGAATTGCCGTCCCACAGTTCCCTTTTACTGAGTTGTTGACGAGTGCTCTCAGAGAGCAGGAGTGCAAGACGAGTAGAAAATCGTTTAGCTGTCTGTTGCGATTGCAACTTCTTGACGTCGAACCTTCTTTGTGGTTGTTGATGTGCGATTTTTGCTGCACAGAGGCACATATGAATCTTGTTCTTACTACCATTGATATATTTGTCACCTTCTACGGAGTTCTCATCAGTGTTCAGCAAATCAAGAAACTGGTCTCATTATTTAACAGATAGCCTTAAACGTGCATCTTCAATATTTATGTGTGAAATTGTAAAGAAACATTAAAAACTTCACAGCGACTATTAGAGCTGGACCGAAAAAAAGACATATCTCTTGCATTTATGCCACCTTTTGTGTCAGCCGGCACATTTTATATGCAAAACTGATACTGAAGGTGTCAGGTGCAGTATACATATGTATACAAGGATGTATGTGTATACTACCGTAAATGAAAAGATTTGGTAAAAGCGTTGAAGTGAAAAAACCATTTCTCTGAAACTGCAAGAAAAACTAATTGAGTATAGCTTTAGTTGCTAGGAGGCAGTCGCACTAAATTACAGATTTATCGGATTAAGACAGGGAAAGCATAACAGAGTTAAGAGGTAGCAAAATGAAGCAACCAGAAAAGCAAAAAATTTGAGGAGTAGTAATGTATTAATGTATGTGTGCTGTGTTTACAAGGCCACTTTGAATCGCCAAATGCAATCAAATACCTATCGAGTGAGTCTTTTCCTACAGTTTTATGTATAGTACACATAACGCCGGGTTAAGAACCCCGAATAGCACACATAGCGCACATACGAATTTTTCATTCATTTACAAAGTATCTCTTACCATTGTAGTAAAAACGATTCTACGTTCAATTTACCTGATGATGCTGTTGGAGTGGTTCTTCTATCCTCTACAACCGTAAAGTTGTGCTTCAGTAGCTATATTGAAGTTGGAACTGCGTGTGATCTGATTAAAATTGTTTCTTTGATGTGTTTGAACAAATACGATATTTGACGGATGCTTGAAAGTTGGCACAATTTATGCTAACGCTCTCCTGCAAAAGAAAGCACACTGTAAATTTAGTTATATTCTCCATTAAGATCTATACATTTGGGAATGTGTTTGAAGCAATCGTCGAAGAACTTTTGCCAATCTTATTGAAGTATCTACAACACATGCATGTTCTGAATGCATCAGCCGAAGTTGACTGATGAAAAATTAACCGTCTTCGGACTTGGTTGTTCTGATTTCTTGAAAGATAACTGATAATAAAATATTGATATAACACTTAAAATGTACTGTTCTGCGTTCTTTTAATAGTATGATAGCAATATGTCCAGTGTTTTCCAAAAAAATAGATAAATATTTCTTTGGAACTGCTTCGGACGTGAACAACTTTTGTTAGACACCCACACAATCGACTGCTGTTTACACATGAGCTCATATGCATAAAACCACGATTCATCACTTGTCACGATGTCCTAAACGTGTTTCGAAGCATCGCTCTCGTATTTTGTTAACATTTCCCGCGACCAATTGACACGAACTGTTTTCCGAGCGATCGAAAATTGTGTAAGATCCAGCGTGAAACAGTTTTTTATAGTCAAAAGTCCATGCAATATTGAATACACGCTGGTCCCACTAATACCTATAATTGCCACTATCCCACGATGGCTTACATGACGATCTGACGATATTAGTTTGCGCATAGTGTCAATAGTTTCTAGAACAACAACTGATTTTGGATGACTTTCCCGAAGTTCGTCTTGGAGTGATCTTCGTCCTCGATTGAATTCAAAATACCGTCGTGAAACACTGGTTTTTGATGTAGCTTCATCGTCAAAAATTTAATTAAGTTCATCTATATATTCCTGATGAGTTAACCACGACGAAAATTGTAAAAAAATAATCATGCAGAAATGTTCGCCATTTTATTCCAGTTTCCATCATGATGAATATTTTAAGTTACTGTAAACAACGCAAATAGCGCTCGCATGTCAAATGTATGAGTATGTACTATATAACAGAAATGTCAGCTTTACGTACGAGTCAGTTCTGCGAGTACCTCAAACCCTTCCCACATACAATTTCAATCATTATCGTTTCCGAATATTTCTTTTCAGTGGTTTATATACATGAAAGCAGTTTGAAGTAGTGATTGTACAATAATCTCTTCTCTTCTTTCGATGTATGGAAGAACCTATTCCTCATCATATCTCGTAAGTCTTCGCAGTCGCTGAAATTCAGTTTACTCTAGTACATATACACATAATAACGAAAAAGTTGCTGGAAGGGAAATAAGAAAAATATTAACTTTCTGCTTTTATTGGTGCAATTTCTTGCTTGTCAATTCTGGTTCAAAATCATTATGGTGTATGCTTAGTACTGCCATAAGTTCTATAAAAGCCGTTATAAAATTAAACTAAAATGCAGTTTCTAATAAAGTTATTAAATGAGTGATGCAGCATACTTTATTCGAAAAAGCCACATTTTGCTTTCACATTAAACTTCAAACGATTCGACCATTGATCAGTAGTAAGTATTAATTGGTATTTAAGACGCTGTTCGAACCAAAGATTTTTTAGAACTCTCTAGCTTTCTGTGGAGTATTCGAAAGGTTTTGTGCTGCAATTCTGAACTCTCTCCTCCTTCCTGAATGGCCAACCATCTGCAGCCGTGAAACCAGGCATTTTGCTTTTCAGCCACTGCTAGGTGGTTTATATCCTGTCTGCGTAAACTGAATCTTACGTCAAGACCCAATGCTCTCCATAAAATACAAGATTGCATAACGTTGAAGTGTTATGTGAGGCTCACTTAGTAAATTTCATTGGCGTCTTCATCGACACTTAAGTAAAGCAGTCAGTCATACGCTTAAATGTTTATTATATTTAAAAAGGCAATACATACAAATTATATGAACAAATAACGGTACTTTTTTTGAGAACTAGTTTGCGATGGAAGCATTGTAATTTGAGTAACAGAATTTATGGCAATTCAAAATGCAGCGTGCAGCTGCGACAAAAGGCGGACAGATAACCTAAAGTTTATATATTTTCATGTGCAATAAAGTACTAGAGCTCTTAAGCGCTCGGTCACAGACGCAGAAGCATTTACAACTTGTTCTCGTAGATTACTTTGCATATGTGAAAATTTGGCTAACACAAATAATTCCGTTATTAACAAAATTTTCTGTATGCTGATGAATCTTACAAGTATGTTTATGGAAGTGTGTGTGAGTTCGCCTTTCGCAAATGCTTCTATCTTCAAAGGGAAAACGAGAGACATTCTCGGTCCATTTAATAGCATGTGAACAAAGTTTTAACTAATTTATATACATGTGTTTGTTGTATTTCTATGGACAGCAGTAAATGTTGCAACACGAGTTGGCAAGTGTGTGCGAAGTGTTGAATAAATTAACTAAAACTGCAAACCGAATATGTGTTTAAATAATTTACGAGCCGACAAGCGCTTGAACGAGCGACAAGCCAAAGCAGGAGAGGAGAAAGAGAAAGAAAAACAAAGTGCGGGAAACATATTAAAATATAAATTAAAGTAATGCGGTGTACACTTACTAGCAACATGCAGCTGCCTAACTGTGTCTGCATGCCAAGCCGACGAGGCGGCTGATAGGCACGACAGCCGAGTGCAGTCAAAATGCCAATGGCATAAAAACTTAAACTTTCTCCATTACCGGGTTAACAGCATGTCAAAGTGTCTGGCGGGCAGGCGGTCGGGCTGCAAAGCACTCGGGCTGGCAGACTCTGCGCTTGTTGTCTGCTTGAGTGTTTAAAAGCCTCACTTCTCTTCCGTCTCGGTTGCAAGTTGGTTGGATATCATAGGCCCTCGCTTGTCTGCTCGTTTCCGCCTCCTTTATTGCCAGCATATTGGATATCCTGCCAGGCTTGGCTTATGTCAGCCGACGTGCGGGCAAATTGGTGTGGCTTTTCATTTGCAAAAACTTATGTAACAATTTTGCTTATTAAAGTGCAACCGCACAACTACTTTAGCCCCTTAATACGTTGGCATAAACTTTTTGCCATTTGCTGGCAAAGACAATTTTAAACAATTTAAAAGGAGCACATATGAGCAAAGTTGCAGCCACAATTAGATATACATGCACACACACACACACAAACATGAGCACACACAGCGCCTTTTACTCAACAAAGTTCGCTGCTCACATTTTCATTAGGCCTAAACCCAGCGCTTAACGCTTAGCTGGCGGCTGTGGTCTTTTATGTCTTCCAACTCACTTCGTTCCCTCGTTGGCAGAGCCAGTTCCTCTTTAGAGATTATGGGCTGTACTCGTTGCACTTTCCAAAGCGTTTGTAAATATTTATAGCTTGCAAATGTAGTTGCCGCAATAAAATGTTATTACATAACGCAACAACAACAAATCACATCACTTCTGGGTAATTTCTGAAACTTTTAAGAAGATACTTGCAAACTTTCTAGCTTTACTTGCATACCTGTCTTTGCCATCAAACTCTTTGGCTTTTCTTTGCCTGCCTTACTCTCCGTTTTGTGAGTTATCGTGTGTTTTATGTTATTAAAATATTTCATCAGTGGAATCACGTGCATTTTTCAATTAATAAATTACATAATAGAATTGAAGTTTGACTTCAAAATTAATTACTTAGAATTTATGTACTTATTTAGAGCAAGTCAGTTCAAATGATGAAATTGGGGGCATGGCATAGCATACTTAGAAGTTTCAGCTTATTTATTATAAGAAGATCAGTTCTTTGGAAATTTGTTGGAAATTATTTCTGGACGCTTTGCCTACCTAACTTGGATTACATAAGATCGTATCATAATCAATTCCACCAGAAATTATTTTTAGTCTCAGTACTATACTAGAAACATGTGATGTAAAACTCTTGAATTTCTTGCTTTCGTTAATCTCATGATCACTAAAGAAGCTCTCATAGGTACAGTGCCTTTATTATGTACCGAATTCATTATGTCGACATTAATGACAACTGAAATCAATAAAATAAATTCAGTTGTCAGCCAACTTATATAGCACTTTATCTATATACTCTTTAATCAAATTTGACAATCCGCTGAAAGGTAAAAAATGTGACGCAATTAAAATTGCCACAGCAACTGGTTGCTCGACAACTTATCAAAAAGGTTATGCCTGTAAAAAAAATTCCGTGATTTAGAGTTGATTGTCATAGAAATTAAACTATTGTCAAATTATACTTTAAATTTAAACATATTAAAAACCTTGCTTTATTATGTAGTGCAGTCTAAGTTCATATAAACAAGGGTAATCCATTTCGATGTTCCCTACTTTTTTAAAGAAAAACACAGAAACTTCAAATTTAATGGAGAATGTCTATTATCATTCGAAAGAGTATTCTTTGGCATTTATTTTTTTGAGATTATCTCTTTCAAATGTTGGCCGTGAAAACATCTCAGCTGGTGCATCCATTGAATACAATTTTCGATGACTCGTTCGAGCGTTCCCATATATACTTTAGTCTTCACATATCACTACAGAAACAAGTTTAACGGTATGATATCACATGATCTTGGTGGCCAATCGACCGACCTAAAATGTGAAAATATTTGCTCACCGCAGTGTTCTCTCAACAAATCCATTGATTGATGTGATGTGTGGGAAGTGGCGCCGTCTTGTTGAAACCAAATATCATCGAGATCACGAGCTTGAATTTCAGAAATCAAATAGTCGGTTATCATGATTCGATAACGATCGTCATTGACGGTTACATTCTCACTGATATCATTTTTAAAGAAATATAGACCGATGACTCCACCGGCCTACAAACCACATCAAACCATTTTTTATTCCAGATAAAATGGCAGCTCCTGAATCCCTTCATGTTGCTCTTCATTTTAAAAGCACCAATTTTGCTTGTTAACATACCCAATGAGCCAGAAATGGGTCTTAACGCTGAACAAAATTTGGCTCGAAAATATAGGATATTCTTGGCACTTTTCAAGAGTCTGTAGAGCAAAGCAATGTCGCTTGAGAAAGTCCAGTGGCTTCAGTTTTTGCACAAGCTACATTTTGTACGCTTCTATTTAAAGATCTCTACGTAAAATGCGCCAAGTCGTTCCATATGTCAGTCCGAGTTGCTGAATCCGACACTGAATCGACTCTCCACGGTCTTCCTGTACACTCTCAGCTACGGCTGCTATGTTTCTTTCACTGCATGCTGGACGTGATCTATTTGGTCAAATACTATTTAATAATGAATGCTGGGTCTCAAGATGGGTGATGGTGTTGCGAAAAGAACGCTCAGTAGGCCTTTTATTTTGACCATAAGAATTTTCGTAATAAAGTTGAACGATTTGTAAACGTTGTTCCATGATGAAATGTCAAACAATACTGAAGAAGAATAACATGGCAGCTTGACACGACTCCCGCGTGATCTGTCAAGAGGAGGCTATTGCGGTATCGAAGTACCTTTGCTTGAATCACCAGTTAGATATTCGAAATTTGAGCCTGACGTGAAATTTATTTTAAAATATTGCCAGATAAGTTTAACATATAATCCAACCAATCTTCAAGTAATTGATATGGCATTGAAGCATGAATCACTTTAGATACTTAGTTGAGATCTCCATCTAAAATGTTGCACACGTGCTTTTCCATCCTCAAGGAGCTACTTATGGCTTGGGACGGTTAAGCAAAATCAAGTTCTTGTATGGAATATTTTATTTTTCTTATCACTAAGCTACATATCGCGTGGATTTTTGATGCAATCATACTGTTTTTGGCAATTGATGTGTGTTAAAATATTAATTTCAAACAAACAATGTTGTGAATATTTTTGTGGTTTTAAGAAAAACGCATTTAAAGGCAAGCTAATAGCACTGATCAAACTGAAATACTATACTTTAGAGACCTGTTATTCAGGAACTATTTGAGGTGTCAATTTTAAAATTTTACTATGCCACTTTTAAATGTATAGACTCTTGAAATATTCAGACTCTATGAAACTTCTTCGATTTCTTTAGCTTGCTTTCTTAATAAAACTTAAAACGCTTTTAAAATTAATTGCAAATTCCATGGTGTTTCCTTTGCTTCACACTTGAATGCTCCACCATTTCCTTTAAGTGCTTTGCGAAAACAGAAAACTGCTAAAATTCAGTAATTATATTCACTCAGCTACCAGTTTGTAAACTTTTTTTACTCGCCTGCTTCGCAAGAGAATTTATAAATTGAATTATTTCAAGTTTGCATATAAATTTTCTTGTAGTCCAGCGGTGCGTATACGCAATTTTTAATTTACTGCGCTGAGGCCAACAAATTTTTAGCAAAAAGTATTGATTCCGGCAAATAAGCTGTGCAAGTTTGCGTTTATGCTTATTTATTGCAAAGTAAAAAGAAATATATAAAGTTTTTTTTTGAACTTAAATTTAGCTGGTGTTAGAATTTTTATTTTTAGAAATATATTAAGTTTGTTTTTAGCTTAAATTTAGTTGATTTTAGAATTTTTATTTTTATTTTGATATTTATATAGATATATACAGACATTATAAGTCACTAATTAAAATAGTTTTTGTTTTTTTTTTGCTAATAATGGATTTATCCTTTCATCCCTTTCGCTGAAACAGATTTTATATTTAGACATATGGACCATTAGGTTAGGTTAGGTTATAACCTATAGTCCATTAATGCTTGGGTAATTTTTAATTTTGTTTTTGCTCATGTCGCTGAGATTCCACCTTTTAACATAAAAAATTATGAAGCTCTTTTTCAAGACTGATTTTCATTTTGTCCGGTGCTAAAATCATTTAACCTTTGTCATGAATTAAATATGGAATTTTCTGATCCTTTGCATTACATTTTTTAACTTCAAAACAAGCAAACGCTTATCTTTGAAAGCGGTATATTCCAAAACCAGATTTGACGCTTTTCATAATGTCTGAAATGGTTTTCCATAGAAATATGCCGTTAAAAAGTATATGGATTTAAAATTATGCAGCAATTGTCCTGTCTTTATACGGTACACCATGTCGTATGCGCAACATCGGCTGAATTGTATAAATGCTCGGGTTATTTGATAATTACAGAAAAAGTTCTTAACACCTTTTTTTGCAAAACAAAAAATTTCGTATTAGAGAATCTTCTTTCAGAGTTGTAGATTCATTTGCTTAAGGGGTTGCATGGGTTTCCTCGGGGAAAAACAGTTTTTTTTTTCAACAATATTATTCTCATATAAAAAATAATAAAAATGAAATACTTTATTAGAATTTTTTATTGTTAAAAACATACACTCTTAACAAAGAAATTCTGAAATTTTTGGAAAAAAATATATTAACCTATCAAATAATCCCGTTTTGTAATGGTAGTAAAGAGCTTGTTTAAGTTGAATATCATTTTTTTTAGGAAAAAACTGAAGAAAATATTCTTGATACAAAAATGGCCACCCTAATGCACATGCATATTAACCATAATTTAGTTACATAGTTTTAATTCAACTATTTTACTCACAAGTAGCAACCATTTTTGCTATAAAAACACGATTTGTTTACAAACATAAGGCAAAAAATATACATTCCACTGGAAACCATGTTCCCTATACGCCGTAAAGTATGCTATGTATGCTTAAGTTATTTGCTTGCCGGTATGTTGCAATATAACATGAATTATGTGGCGTGTGAGAAAGCAAACGGAAAGTTTTTCATTAGTTCGCAAGCAAATAAAAATAACTGTAAATGCACAAAACGAAAATGCAGCAAACAGGAAAATGAAAATAAAACGTGCCTATAAATAAATAAATAATAGAAAACTGAAACAACCTAAGGCTTAGAGAGCATTTCTGTCGCTCCTCTCCAACAATTGTGGAAAATAATTTAAAAATTAATAAAAGTATAAATACATAAATAAGTTTGCACGTGCCGCCTTATGCATTTCAAATGCAATCGATGCGCACGTGTATGTGTGTGTGTGAGTCATGTACCATATAAACCGTAAACAAGTCATTTGTGTGCGAAAGCAGGTGTTGACGCATAAAAATAATAAAAATAAAGCAATCGTTGCGTGCCCCAAGTGAGGGAGGAGTGAAAGGAAAGAAAGTGTTGAGCGGAATATGAGTTGTGCGGAAAGCAGCAAAGTCATTGCGAATGACTCGTAGTATACAAACATATACATATACATGCTTTTTTTATATATATACAGTAATGAAAAATGAGAAAGCAGCGCAGAAAGCAACCAGCAAAACAAGCTCGACACCCAGAAGCCATGGAGTTGCAGGAATTCCACTGCGGCTTTGTCGCAAGAGAAGCTCGTGCGAGAAAAACTGCATTTGAGTGACATAATAAATTGATTTAGTGGCATAGAAATGCATGCTCATATAATCGTGCTTATATGCCAACGCAGAAATAGTATATTATGGCGCATCACTATGCATACTTTCAGATAAAGCAAACGAAGTGAGACCCCTCTTTGATAGTTTGCATTTTAAGATTAATACAACAACTAAAACTAAAAAATATTGAAAATTCAAATACTTCACTCTATACCAACGAGCATTCAAGCCAGTTATCATCGAAGTCAGTTTACAAGGGACCCAGAAAACGTACGTCTTCATTGGTGTCGGACCACAAGTAGGGATATGTTATATGAGCTGGGCACACATTGAGAGGGTCGAAGATATGTTGTGTGCAGGTGATTTGCGATCTCTTCGTCCACCGTCTCAAGCAGATGACACAGGGATGATTTCTTTTTATTTGTATTATTTCGTAGTATACTATAACTTAACAAGAGCACAAGCCGTGCTGCAGGCAAGTGACGTCACCCGACTATAAACAATCATATTTTTTACGCTTCTATCGGGTTCCAGTAAGAGCTTTTTGTATTTCCGATCTGCCACTTGTACATGATTTTTACTGATTTGCATCGCGGTAGACCAATCCTTCCCGTTTTGACCTTCCTAGCTTTACTCCTCTCCAGATCGTCGTGAAGACAAAGCTCACGTTTTTGAATGATGTACTTTACTCTTGCCACTCTCGGCCACTATCTCATTGCCTTCGACGCATTTGCGACCTGGCAACCGGTAGAAGTGAAATCGCTTGTTCCTGGCGACACTCTTGACTGCTGCCTTGCTTCCCATGACAATTTGGCCGTTATGCAAAGTGAGGTTATTGTCTTCATAGCTTCTTGGCTGTCTACGTGGACGTTAACTCTGGACTTGCCTGCTGATGCATTGGGTGATAGCTCAGCGAGTTTTCCAATAACAGATACCACTTTGTGAAATATATTGCAGGGGCAAAGCTGCCTTGTGCCTAACTCTGCACAGTATAACTCCGCAGCAACACCGTTCTCCATTTTAGAGCCATCTATGCAGAAAAGTGTGATCATGTAGTCGATGTCTGCCAAGCTGCCATTATCAGTTGAGCTATGCCCGAAGGTTTCTATGTAAATTCTCCCTCCGCCCGTGGTTGTTCCATCGATTTTGCAGCACAGGTTTCAGCGAATAGATTCATAGGTGGCAGGGGTAGCACTAGCTCAAAATTATTGCACAAATTTTAGTAAGGTTGCCAAATACTTTGAGAAATTGTAATACCCGAGCATATTTATGAAGGATTTTCGAAGTGGAGCTTAATAAAAATATGATTATTCTCGGTTTAGCCAAGCATCTTATGTGTTACATAAAGCAATGAAAAATTCTATATTAATAATATAAGTGGCAAATATGAGACTAAGCATTATTTCCAAAAGCCCTATCTTATGTTTCCCTTCGATTAACCGGGTTCTACGAACTGCATAACGGCTTATTTTATTTAAGAAAGTATATGTGTAAGCACCTTGCTAAAATCCGCAGTGTGCTCACTCCAGCTGAGCACCGATTGTAGTTTTGCTTTCTCTTATTTTCCTTTTCGTAACATCTTCATCTTCTTATTCACCTCTTTCACTGACATTTGCGCAAAAGCTTTAATTAGTTATGCAAAATGAGACTACTAAATCGCATTGCTCTGGCATATCTTTCAGACATAAATACGCAGCTAACTATATAAATATATATATATATATATATTTGTAATGTATATAGTAGTCTCATTTTATATACTATAGTATATATAAATATATATGTGTGCGTGCATATATGTTTATGTTCAGATCCCTGTGCAAAGCTTGAGTATGCATGTTGCTGATTTCTTTGTTGGTTGTGGGTTGATATGCAATGCTTCCTTCACTGAGAATATATGTATAAGTATAATAACCCATTTACCGTAATACATTGTTGTTGGTAAATTGCTGCTGCTTCTTGCTCGACTACATTTATTAGTAAAATATCTTTGTTGCCGCCGCAAGCGAAATTCGTTGAGCTGGACAATTTACAAGCACATGATGCCGGCAAGTTTTAACGCAATTTTACATAGCTGCGCGCATAAAGACTTTCCTCAACGTACATATACCGTTATAGAAGAATTCTCGCCGCTGCTGGGCTATTTTTCGCATTTAATATTAGCATTTTCGCAGTTGTTGTTGTAAAATTTAAATTTGCTGCGCATTTGTTAAGGAGAATTTAACGGCTCTTTGGAATTAACAGTTGTTTGTTGTTATATATTTATTTTTTTGCAATGTTAAATTTTGTGCCAAAAATAATAATAATTTTTTTCACTTCGAAAAATGTTTAAAATTTAAAAAATATATGAATAAACAGGTATTCTGAAAAAAAATATAAATTTTTGCATAGTCTTTTCTCTCCATACTCTTTCTAAACCAATCTAGTCGATCGTGACATGAGTAATCATTATTCGACTCCATTTCTTAGCTCTCTGTTAGAGACAGTAAAGTATTTACCTAAAGCAACTGCTAGCAAGGACTCTGAGCCAATCTGGGCTTACCGGTGGCCAATTAATCCCTGTTCACGAGCCATCCATACAATCATTTAGTATTAGATTTCTCAACACTATTTATGTATTAAACGGGTTCTGAAATTCACAAGCGAGTGGTTTATTTAATATCTAAATATATGAACATTAAAAATGTTGTCCGAAGATATCCTTGTAAAATCGAGTGCAAAGCCTTGCCTCGGTTTTTTAGATGCTTAAAAAATCAGAGAAAAGCTTTGTTTTCCATAGGAGAGTAAATGTCATTAATCTTGAAACATATATACATATATATGCCATTTACTAGATCATGAAGGTGTTTTAGAAAGTTTTTTAAAAACGTCACGATTCTTTTACCATTGTTGAAAATATTAATTCGTATTTATTCCCCCAATACTGGAAGACGGAGTTGGCGCTGGGATACACTACTCGCATTTAGATATAATGCACCATGATACGCTGTCAAGTAATACATTTAAAGCTGAGATTTTTGCTACTGGAAAATCCACGAATATAGTCTCTAAGACAGCATCGATCCACTCCACTGTTAATCCTGGTCGAGACCTACGGTCTTATACACTTAGTCCGGATTTGAACATTTAGAACAGAAAAATCGAGTTTTACGACGCAATTTATCGCTTTCTTGCAAACAAAGTCTGCAATCTCGCCTTCCTTTGAGTGTGTCAGCACCCTTTGATGTTGAATGATGGTCGATTTCTTTGCAAACTACGAAAGCAGCCAGTCCCATCACATCCAACAAGTTGCAAAAAAAGGCAAATGTCCATCGTTTCGTTGGTATATTGGGTAACCATCTGATCCATGCAGTCAAAGCCGGCCTTGTTTGAATTACAAAATAAAACTGCTTCCGGTTTTTTGGCTTCACCTTCACACTCCTTTGTGTAGTGTAGAGTTGAAATCGAATTGACTGCCTTGTTCTTTTTCGGAACATAGCTACAAATCGAAACGAGATTATCGTGTAACCCGAAAAGAGTAGAAAGCAACGAACGAGACGGATTTTTTTTTTTCAATTCTTCGGATAAGCACTTCATATTGGCGCGAATAGTACCAACGAAAGCAAGTCCAATGGTAGCCAATCGTTTGGCTCCTGTCAATGTTGTGAAAAAATTGTCAGCTAATATTGTTCTGCCAGTGTTTTCGTACCGTTTCACAAGTTTGACCAATACATTTTCTCCTTGGTTCACTTCACGCTCTCCGCCATCCTTTTTCCCGAGTACAATATACTTTGCAATGGGTATTTTGTTTGTGTTTGTGAGTCACATGCCCACCAGACTTTCACACCGTATTTGGCTGGTTTTGATGGTATGAATTGCGTAAACTTTGTCTTGCCACGATACGGAAACAATTACACATCAATCGTTACATTTTCATGCGGCTCATAGTTTCTGTCGAGGTTTTCATTAAAAAATTCCATACATCGCGAATTGCGGCAGCCTTATCAGATTTTAGTCGGAATGAACGTGTGCGGCCATCATCGAAACGGATATAACGCGTCAATAACTTGAATCGTTTGAGTGGCATCGCCGCTCGAAATATGGAAAGAGCATCTGTTTGCCACAAAATTGGTGTAAACTGCATATTATTGTGCCTTGCACCAGAAGCAATAAGAATGCCAATAAATGCATAAAGTTCGATGCTAGTGAAATCCACCAAAAACTTTAGGTTTTTAGGTTAGATTTTTCTGCATTTCACTTTGCAAATTGGTCTCTTTCATAACGATATTGGTAGTAAAAAACTGTTTGAATACCTCAATGGGAAAAGAATTTTGTTGCTTCGGTCCAGGCCTAAATCGTATAATATTGTGTGCATGAATACGAATTGCTTCATTAGGCTCTTTTTTCCATTCTGTTCTATCTTTACTGTAGTAAGAAGTTTCAGTAGCAGCTGCAGTTTCACGCTCTTCTTCTTCTACACCATCGAATACTTCCTCTTCGTCGCTATCTAATACTTCATTCGGCTCAATTTCGATTTCATTTTCAATATCCGATGCATCTTCAAGCGGCACATAATCGACATCTCTATCATCGTCATCGCTTTCGAATGGATCCACTATTTCACGCACAAAAACATTATTTTCATTTTGAATGTCATTTACCAATGCTGATGTTAAGCGATCATAAAAATCTGCACTGATGTTTCTAGAACGTAATCGTGTATTCTACACATATTCCACTTCATCACCCATTATTTAATACCCAACGGTTACCCTCCTCCCGCCCAACCGACGTGAGGGGCGCAATCCGCGAACGAGCGGAATCGAGTCATAAAAGGCAAGAATTAGATAGTGGAAAATGCCTTCAGAAATAAGCAACTTGATTTCAACTGGGTGCCAGTTCACAAGTGCATTGATGATAATTTGATAATGGACCACATAGCCAACATCTAATATCCGTGCTTGTTGTACCATATGCTACAATCTGGACAGGAGAAAGACAAGGAAAAAACTGAAAAATCATAATCAAACTGGTGGGTCACAAATACTCAAAGTTCTCACTGTCACCACATAGAAGGGACTGTATGAACATGCTTGGAATATGCACTGGTCACAGTTTGTAAACTGTTTTCAGCGGGAAATGTAAAGAGCAAGGTTCCAGTACAACAAAGTAGCATCTTTTCCGCACTTGGAATACGCACTGGTCACAGTTTGGAAACTGGTTTCAGCAGGAAATGTAAAGAGTAAGGTTACAGTACAACAAAGTAGCATCTTTTCCGCACTTACCCCGAATAAGCAAAGCAACGTTCAAGTATTTGGGAGCCTCCAAATATAAGATAGTGGAAAAAGTAAAGTTAGCGAGGACGCAAAACCTTTTGAAACTCGCCTCAACGGCACGAAATTCCATCCACTCTCACTAAAGACAAAAACTGGTCTATGTTTGGCTCTTTAGCCCAAACTAACATACTAACATTTTCTAACCTAAACCTCAAATACCTTGTGAATGAAAAATTATGTTTAAAAAGGTCTAAAAAATATAACCCAGTGATGACATGAGATTAGATAAATAATCCTCTCCTAAGTCACAACGACTCGCCTACGCTCAGCAAATAGATAAATTTCAATACACTGCTAGGTGCTAATGAGGCGATGTGATACTTATTTTGAAACATGGATCCCAGGGTCTTTATCCTAGGCCTACAGACTGCTGTGCAGACAATTAACAGGTGTTCCAGAGTTTCAGACTCCAAGTCGCAGTACGGAAATTCGCATAAGAAGAATGTTATACTCGTATATGTATTTTTGAGTGAGAACATGTTCAATAAATATACATTCTATTTGGATTATTTTAACCTTAGACTTTTCTAGAAATAATCACATTCTAACAAAAAATGAGAATTTTTTCTATTGCCCAAATGTTTTGGGTTTGAATCATGGTGCACATTAAGGAAAGCTTATTTTTATTGAAGAAAACCATTTATTAGCAAAGCTCAAAAGCAGAATTAGAGTCGATATACCAATTTTCAAATTTATTTATTTTCCAATAAATTCACTTTTTCAGACATTATACAACCTTAAATAATAACTAGCGATTTAATTTTGAATTCAAAGAAGGATAGCTCTTGAACGGGATAGTGATTAGTGTACTTTGGGAAGACGGACGGCAGAAACAAAGGCAGCTAATCACTATTTATATTTTTTATTGTGCAATATATACTCGAGCCCGCCCTTACTCTATATTTCATTTTTCTGTATATCTTGGGAATAACTTCTAATTAAGTTGCACAGCTTGTGAAATATGATTGTAGATATATTAATATTATATGCAGACACACTTATATGTCTGTGGGGGTGTAAAACAGATTGTACTTGCCGTTTTGCCGGCAGACATTCGTTAAAATGAAAGGAGCAAAACACAAAATTAATTGTAAAATTTAATTAACTGCGCCAGTGTGAATGAAACATGTACCGCTATACATACTCGTATACAAGTACTCACATACATGCACAATAAATGAAAATGAAAACCGAAACACAGCCGAAGTCGAAGTCGAAGGAAACAAAAATAGTGGCATATGGCAAATGGCAAGTGGCAAGTAGTTTTGGTGCTGACTTCATATAGAACTAAGAAAAGTAAGGCAGACGTGGAAAAGTGACAGCCAGTAAGTAACTGAAAGTAGAGAAGATGTTGTGCGACAACAAAGACAACAACAAAAGGCGACATGGATTTTACTTTCAGCAGCGCTCGCAATGGAAGTCACGTAAAAGTCACAAAACAATTGAAAGCAACTGGTACGAGCGTCCAATTTAAACATCCACACACACGCACACACACACACATACATGTTTTGTCTGTGTTTATAAAAATGTGAGACAGTAAGCAGTTGAAAGTCGCCAGAGCAAAGTGTGGCACAGCAGCGCAGTGCAGTAAATGCCACACTTGCCACACATTCGGTGTATGTATGTGTGTGTGTGTCGGTGTCACAGAAAGAGTTGATTTAGGCACACACAAACACGCAATCGCGCAGCAGCGGCACGCACCAATACACACGCCAGCCGGTGATGCAACGCCATTGTTGCACTTTGTGCGCTCAGATGCCACAAAAATGATAACAAAAATTATTGTAATGTTGCAAATGCAATGCAATTGTATGTACTAAAAGCACAACACCAACAACAGCAACAACGGCATGACTTTTACATGCGAAATAATAGTCGAATGTATGTTTAGCGGTGGTGTGGTGGCAGGCAACAGTGGCGGTGGCAAGTCGCATTGTGGCGTTGCCATTGTGAAACAATATGTTTACAATGTGCCGCGCATACCAGTGCTCCCCACTATCTGCCGACTGCTAAACTTGGCTACGTGCTCGCCTTTGTATGCGTCGTTTGTGTGTGGCTGTGTGACAGCAAGAAGTTGCACGTGCAACTGCCAAGTGACTTCATTTCATTTGCGCTAAGTTGAAAACATTATTTGTCTATTTATTTGTATAGTGGTTGTACTTCCCCTCGTGCCTGACAACAAGTGGCTCTCTTTGGGTCTCACTCACACACACACACACACAGGCACGTGGAATTGCTTAGTGGCATCGAGGTTAAGCATTCTTGTGGCTGACTTCAGGTGACTTGCGTTGAGTATTCACTTTCCACTTTGGTTTACATTTTCACCCCTTTCTTGGTGGCTGCCAGAGATAGCGTTTGATTTATTTGCGTTTTTTACTCTACATTAATTTCGCATTTGGGTTTAAAGAGATGATTTCGGTGGTTTAAATATAAAATTGCAAATAAATCTCATTTTAATGGAGAGTTCAGTTGGTGCACAAAATATTGCAAAAGTGATTTGGGATTGTGTCAATGTAGACAAAACAAAAAGCTCCATTTCAACCATTGCAATGAATATACTCTATAAGAAAATAGCAAAAAAAAAATAGTAAGACTTTGTTCAAAATTTTAAAATTCTTAATTTACTCTTAAAAGTCTATATAATATCCCAAAAAGGATAAGGCAACAGTCCACTTGCACCAAAGGTTTTCTTTCCAATCCTCTAAACAGTTGTTAAATTCAATTTACGGAAAAGCCTGCTTTTTTCAGCTTCGGCTCACCTTTCCCCACGTTATTCGGCGTATTGATCGTCAGTTTACGGTTCTTTAGCAAAGATCTAAGGCTCATCGCCAGTAAAAATACGATTCATAACATCCTGGTAGTCGGAAAGCACTGTTTCACAGACGTTAACTCGCCGCTGGTTTTTGAAAAAAATGTTTTTGGAATCAATTGTGCTTTCACTTTTCTTAGGCGCAAATGATCTTTCAACATGCTATTCACTGATCCTACCGATATTTCAAAGTTATCAGTAAGATCTCTGACTGTTAATCGTCTATTCTTGGGCATCACTTTCTTTATTTTAATGACATGTTGATCATCAGTTGATGTTTATAGTCGTCCTGGTCGTGGTTCGGCGTACACGCTTTCTCGACCCTCTTTGAATCGAAAACACTTGCTCGTAACAAACAATTATTACCGAAGACCTTTCCCAACATTTTGAACGTTTCGGCACCAGAAATTTGATTCCACCTACAGAAGAGTTCCAGAATTTAATGGAACTGCTTTGTTGAATAATTTCTCTCATCGTGAAAATCGTCGAATGTGCTATATTCTATGGACTTCATAAAAACAATTGTGCACGAAACACAAATGATTATTTTGATGTGACATTTGGCAAAGATGTCAGTCATATCAATCTAGATAAACAAAGAAGCGACGAAGGGGTTTTCGCGCGAAAATTAAATTAGGAAGTCTTACTTTTTTTTGCACACAGTATTTACATGTATGTATCAAATGATATTTTTAGTTAAAACAAAACAAGAAAAAACGTTAACTTCGGTTGCACCGAAGCTAAATACCCTTCACAGGTGCATTTCTGTTAGTAACTATGTGTCCAGTTTGTATAGAAGCTATATGCTATAGTAACTCGTTCTGAACAATTTCTTCGGAGATTACATTGTTACCTTAAAAAATAATCTATACCGAATTTCGTGAATATATCTTGTCAAATGTGAAAGTTTTTCATACAAGAACTTGATTCCGATCGTTCAGATTGTATAGCAGCTATATGCTATAGTTAACCGATCTGAACAATTTCTTTGGAGATTACATTGTTGTCTTAGAAAATATTATATACCAAATTTCGTGAATATATCTTGTCAAATGTGAAAGTTTTCCATACAAGAACTGGATTCCGATCGTTCAGTTTGTATGGCAGCTATATGTTATAGTTAACCGATCTGAACAATTTTCTCGGATATTACATTTTTTCCCTAGAAAATAATCCATACCAAATGGTGATGATACATTGTCAAATGCGAAAGTTTTCCATATGAGAACTTGATTCCGATCGTTCAGTTTATATGGCAGCTATATGCTATAGTGGTCCGATATCGGCCGTTCCGACAAATGAGCAGCTTCTTGAAGAGAAAATGACGTTTGCAAAATTTCAAAAGGATATCTTAAAAACTGAGGGACTAGTTCGTATATATACAGACAGACGGACAGACGGACAGACAGACGGACATGGCTAAATCGACTAAGCTCAACATCCTGATCATTTATATATATACTTTATAGGGTTTCCGACGCTTCCTTCTGGGTGTTACAAACATCGTGACAAAGTTAATATACCCTGTTCAGGGTATAAAAATAGCTAAAAAAAAGTTTCCATCTATTTCCATAATATTCCGGTCCAGACCTAGATTTTTGTCCGATCAAAGCCGGTCCCTTTGAAAGTTGGGAAATTGTTAGATGTCGGGGTTGACATCAAGTCTATCGTTTCGTGGCTTATCCTACAAAATTTTATTATTTTTTACATGTAAAATCAAGCTCTTTCAAAATATGCCTAGCAAATGTATATGTGTTTCCATAAGTGTTCGTTTAGAAAATCCCTAAAAAGAGACATAATCACATGGCGATCCTTTCTCGACTGGAAACTCACACAATAAGGCAACGCCTTCCTTTTCATTACTTTCGCCATACTGGCACGTTGGTTGGGCACTAATTCATTGTGTAGGGAAATCTCTATTGCGTGTATTCTAAAATACATCACATTAGTCCCGTTCATCCCAATTTCAGTATTCGCAGCTAAGCATATGAAACCCTGCATAGTTGTCATTTTAATTACAACAAGGATACAGGATACATGCTCGGCAGCCTGGCACAACTACGCTGTCATCATTTGAAACGTCACGTGTGCAAAATACATGACCATTAGCAGAACTCTGCTCCCTCATCGCTAAATGAGAGCGTATGTCTGCGTTACGTGACTGCGGTCGGCACCGGAAACACACAGCAGCAAAGGAATATAGGGTAACAAGCGCTGTTACATATCAACATTTGAAAGTGTTCGTAGTGTACACTTGGCAGCAGTAGTTGATACTTAATTTATTTTGAGTGCAAATTAAATGTGTAGGCATTTATTTATGCGCAGAACATGCAGCTGATGAGCTGATTATGGTCTTCTCAGGTCCCAGTTCATATCCATAGTAAATAATCATTTGAATTTTGTTTTTATTTATTTAATAAAAACTGTATTTCTTTATAAACAGTTTTGGTGGTCTATCATCTCTAATGACTAAGAAGGATAAGGAGATGTTGAGTTCATTATAATGTGAAGGCGTAGAATAGACTATTTCAATATCAACAGCAGAAAACTTAAGAGACCCACATACATTTTATTTGACGTCAATTCGTCTTTTCCAGAGCTAGAGAGTTTTTTTATTCCTTCGAACGACATGACCTAGCCAGAGTAGCCGCTGTTATAATAATCATATTATTAAAACAAAATTAATTCAAGCTCTTAATAAATTTGTTTAAATTATTTTAGTTAAATTGTAATATAATTTTGTATTGAGAAGTTTTTTGGTAACTATTGTAGGCAGCCGGTTGCGAAACTCAATGAAAATTTTGTGTACTGGCCATCATACCGAACAGTCTCCCAGAAGAAGAATAGAACCAAGAATCCAAGAACCAAGCATTGCTCAATCATTATTGTTTGCACTAAAGCGCACTTGGTCTCACTGTGGATAGATTATTACATTGCGATATATACAGCTCGAGAACTACACTTTGAAATACAATTACACGGAATCCACTTCAAAGCGACTTCTTTTTATAGCGTTAAAGCAGCACTTCTGAAATGCAAAATGATGCTTCAATGTCTCTAGGCCTCAATCCCTACGTCAACCAATCTCCTTACTTTTGAATTTAGCCGCTTGATTTTAAACTGTTTGCAATTGTTGCCTGAGTTATTGCCAAAGATTCTGTGAGCTCTTCTTGTGTTTGGTGAGCATCTTTATCGAGTTATGCATCCTATTCTTGCTTTTCATTCTCGTATCCATTATTACGGCCAAGTATTTAATATATGGCTTTGAAGTAATTTGGTACCCATCAGTATTCAACGTGAGGGCTTCCACTTTCTTCCTGCTAGAAATTAGCACTTCTGTTTATTGTCCTGACAATTGAAACTTCGCTGTTATCAATCATCCCTTAATTTTTAGTGCAACAGTGCTGCATAAGTACTCAATTTCGTGCAGTTCTTTTGCCACTATTGTTACCGTAACAGCATCAGCATGCCCTAATATTTCCACTTCCTTCGGTTTTGGATGGCGAAGGATTCTGTCATAGATATATTAAATAGAAGTGGGTCCAGCACCGATCCTTGTGGTACTCCACCAGTAGCTTCATACCGCCTTACTCCTTCATTTGTGTCAAACAGAAGTATTATATTCGTCGGGTAGCTATTTATGACACACAGGAGGTACGCTGGCGTTTTAAGAGCCTTAAAGCCTTACAATATCACAATATTTTGTGTGGCCGTACATCCACCTTATGTCGTCAATAACTTTGTCTGCTATTTTGGTAACTCTTTTAACTGCGTCAATGGCCGAGCGTCTTCTGCCACAACCGTATTGCTTGGCAGAGAAGACCTCTACTTCTGTAAGATGTTTATCTAGCCGATCACATACTAACCGAAATTGGGTCTCTTGACTGCTTTTTTGATTTTGATAGCAGAATCAAACGCTATCTTTTCCATATATTTGGAAAAATCCCATCCCTCAGGCACTTATTGAATACATCAGTGAAATCTTTAGGTTTAAATGTGATATCAGCTTTTAAAGCCTTGTTTGGGATGTCCTCCAAACCAGGTGCTTTTGCATTACCGAAACTAACTTTGCTTAACATGTATACATGGATGCATGTATATATGGTGAAGTAAAGCAAACATGTACATATGTATTTTTATCCAAGATTTTTTACATTTTTTTTACTACTACTATTAAATGTCTCCCAAATTAACATTACATTCGTTACCCCCTCTAGGCAAATGCCTACTTTTGTGAGCATTTTACGCGCTGACAAATATAATCCGACATACTTTACACACACTACACAAATATGAGAGGAAATTATTTAAAAATGCTTGACACACAAACACAAATATCATATTTACAATTTTTTTATATGCACCTGTATGCATCATGATTACTTTTTGAATGAGAAAGTGCGTGTTCAAGTGCCTGGCTCATTGTGAGTTCACTCCGTGCTTGTATGTGTGTGCGTCCGTGTGTATGCACACATGTTTTCGCTTGTTCGTCATTGTCATTGTCGCCATTTAATGGCCATTAACGGTATGAATAACGGTAAGTGAGTATATAAACATATGTGCGTGTGTGCTAGGGCCTACAGCGCGTATGAGTAATTTTAAGCATTAAACACCGCTGAAGGTCTAAAACGCAATTATCCTGTTGCACAGGTTTTGTTTACTCAACAGTTGTTGTTGTTTTTGTATTCATTAATATTTATTATAAAATAAATGTATTCATATTAAATGAAACAACGCTTGGCTGAATGCTAAAGCAAATTTGCGTGCGCTCCTTGCTATTTTAGTTTCATATTAAACGCGCGTGTGTGTGTGTGCCGATTAGACTATGTCTATATACATACTTTATGCTATGTGCTAGTATTATATGTACAACGCAAAGTACTTTAGTGCTTAATGTTAGGCAAATTGTGTAATACTTTTGTATAGTCTCTAATTTTTGCTAACATAAAAGTGCGTGTGTGTGTTTTTGTTTGTGTGTGGCGCACAAAAGTCACAAAAGTTAATTTAGACGGTTTTATTGCAGAGCATATTTACACTGCGGCCACCCGTTGTTGTCACTAACAATGTTTAAAACTCGTTTTTATTTTGTTAAGTAAATATAAATTCTGGCTATTTAGACAATGATATTATTACAAAATAACTAATTTCCGATATATTTAATTTATAATATTTGTACATGAAATATACCGAACTAATTTTATAATATATTTAAATACTTCTTCAATCATACACTTGTCTTCTTTTAGGAAATTTTTCGCAAATTTTGTCTACAGAGAGCTCGAGCTCCAACTTATTTACTAATACTTCAAACTGTAAAACAAAGAGTAAAATAATATAATGCCATTTTCAAAATATAATTATTCGTTGCTTATAATCATACGAAAGCTGTGATTCTGACTTTAAATTCAAATTTCTTTGACTGATTTTTTGTCTGCTAAGGAAACCTTTAAGACTACTGAATTTGAGTGCCGATTTTTTTGTAGTGAACTTAAGTACTGTGTTGTCTAATGGCATATAAACATTTTTCAATTTAAAAATATATATTTCTTGGCTTATCAAATAAAAATATTTTTGAGTATATTATCTGCGAATTTGGAGTTGATTCGGCAAATAGTTTGTGATGTATGAGCATATTTCTAAGAATTTTTAACATAATGTAAACGCTTCGGAAACTTTTTCTGGAATCGCTGTTTTCAGCGTAGGTGGTAAAACGAATAGCTTTACACTTTTATAATATAAGATAAAAAGAGTAAGATTTTTGATAAGTGATAGTTCCGGTATTTGAAGGCACTCCGAATGTAATTTTTTTCACAAGAATTGACATTTTTTTTGGGGAAATCACCATTTTGAGTAGTCATTGGATCATTACCTGTCTTCAACTTTAGTTTATATAGACAATTATTTATTTTTGGAAATTTGGATAAAAAAATCCCACAGTTATATTTGTATGTAAGTCTATTTATGTTCAATTTCTTTGATGGTTTAAGTGGCGGGCAATTTTGAAAAATTAAAACATAAAAATAATAATAATCAAAAAATTAAAATAACAGTAATAAATAATGAACTCAGTCGTTTTACATATAAGTAAATAATAAATTATTAAATAAATATATTAAATAACAATAATAATAATATTCTTTAAAAATTAGCGTATAAAAATATTATATGTAAAAGTAATAATTACGAAAAAAATAAAAAATAAATAAAATAAATATAATAATTATGAAAAATTAAAAAATAAAAAGAATAACAATTAAAAAATTAAAATAATAGTAATAAATAATGAATTCAGTCGTTTTATATATATTTTTGCCACTGCATGTGCTCAATTCTGCTAAATAGCAGCGACAACGTCGAATTCCTTACTTTGATTCTATGTATATGCTCTGTTAGCCGCCAAATCGAAAATCATACAGAATTCAATTTGTACCTTCTCTATACTTTACATTCTCTGGCCTGGCGCGCTTTTCAGACTGCATCGCTAGCAACGGCCAAGGCGCTTTGGCGGTTTTGCTTACTTTTTGAATTTTTTAATTCGTAATACCTTTTGAATGGAAAGTCCAATTTAAAAACTATTTTATAGGTAGTTAAATGGTCTTGACCATAAAATAATTTATTTGGATAAGGATTAATATAAACACATAAATGGTTTGAATTTGGTTAGCATTTTCATTTATGTTTAAAATGAAAAAAGTTGTTGTAGTGACATGACTACAATAGTTGGACATATGCTACTGCGGAGTTTTTTGTAGACATTATGATGTTCTTCAATATTGTTGTTTATTATTTTGTTCTATCGCTAATAGGCAGCTCATTCGACGAAAGACATTTTAAGACTCCTTTTTCTACTACTTCGGTTAAATTGTTCAAATTTTACCTAGGATCCCTAATTTTTTCTAAATGAAGTGTAGCCTATGTCAAATTGGAAGAACGCAGCATTCTATTGGTGAATGAATTTTTTAAATCTACCCAGTATTTTTTGAGCCTATTCACTACAAACATACAAACATACAAAAATAGGTACAAATCTTTCCTCTTTATAATATTAGTATAGATGAAACTCTTTGCATAAAAATAACTTTAATTAAAAAAGAAGCTCATACTTTGTCTACAGTTGTTCGTTAAGAGATCTTAGAGTCATTCGCAAATTTCTAAGATTAATCTATTAAGGTAAAATCTATTCTTAAAAAATGTTGTTGCATTATTGAACCTATTTTTAGCCTACAAAAACCCAAACCATTAATTACTTTTAGGGGTTAGGCTACTCTAGAATTTTCAGAAAATTTATTTATTTATTTTTTTTTTTTCAAATGATACATTATGGTCTCATAAATGTTAACCCAAAAGATTAAGACTGAAAAAAAGTTCTAAATGCCCCATTTTCGTTATCTAGTCGAAGGCCGTTCTTTTGGCAGGGAGTCCACTCAAAGCAAAAAAACTATTTTTTTAAGTTGGCCGGTTACATAACTCAAACAATGCACAACCGATTCACTTGAAATTTTGACAACTTCGTCAGAAATACATTATCTACAAAAGTACTTATTATTTTTTTTCTTGCATAGTTTGTTTTTTATTAACAAATTTCGAACAATTTTTTGGGTCAGATTGTTACTTGTCCCTTTAAAGGCCCGCCATTTTGTCAAAAATGCATATATCGAAAAAATCCTACGTACTTCTGTAGCTATTGCTATTTACAGCGGAAACCGTTCAACAACTAATTAAAATAAAAAAATTGCAGTAGCTATGTGTCCGGCCGTGGTTCCCAAAAAAATGGAGACATCCTAGGGATTTAATTAATTTTTTTTTTCAAAAATAGTTATAAGCAGTTAATTATATGTATAATAAATCGCTTTTGTTAAAAACCAGATTTATTTAATAGTTTTCCCGAAAAAAATCTCAAAAAAGGCTTAAAGACCCTCTAGAGTGGCCTAACCCCTTAACACAACTTCTAAATCCGCTGCGGAAGAGAAGAAGAAATCTGAGCGCTTATTCTCGGAATTTTACAATACTTAAATTTGAAATTAAATTGTTCCTACCTGTGACAATCAATTTACAAGATTTGTTTTGCTTATTATAAATTCTCAAACTTTCTATTAAATAAAAAATTTAAATTTAATCAACCACCAACAACAGTGAGTTCTAAATAATTAATTTCATTTACTGAGCTGAACAAATAACAACAATATGGAATTCGCAGTAAAAGCCAAAGCCAGCTTAAAGTGAACCAACTTTTCTGAGCAATCACAACTGTTGACCGCCAAAATGTGGTTGAATGCCTGACATTCATTATTATATTTAAAACTAAAACTTCAAAGCTCGACAGTTGGAGATTTTAAAGTTTTTTGTTGTGATTCGCAGGAAATTGCAACGTTAATTAGCAGTCAAAACTGAATTTGAAAATTGAAGAGGTTTTGTGTTGTACGAGCAATAGAAAGATGTGAATTCGCTGTTGGTCAAAGAAATAAAATAGTTTACTTTTAAGACAAATTTACTGTGGTTATGAAAGCTGATAAAAAGAGCCGTTGTGATGAAGGTCAAGTAAAGAATTATTACTACTAAAGTTAACTGTTTGAAGGTCTAGTATCTAATATCTTCTACAACATGGAGTCGTCAAAGTTAAGATATTTAGTATGTACCACTTTCAGGTCACTAAAATATTTTCCTCCCCAGAGGAGGGGGAACATTTCGCATTTATTAAAGATGTCATTTCATATTTTTCGTCTTAAGACTTACTCTTTTATATAATTGATTAGTCTATTTTCTCTATTTTGTTGATAAAATTTGTGCTTTGTCAACTTCTTCTTTGCTTCCGCTTATATCCATCAGAGCTTCGATATGAACTATACGGTATGCCGATACTAACCTCAGAACAATTGTGCGACACACGTTTTCTAAGGCTCTAGGTCGGTTATACACATATTTCCTCCATGAATCTGCCCATAATTCTCAGCCAGCTAAGTTAGAAAGTGGTTTGAGAATTTTAGTTGTCTGTAGTCAGTCTAAAATCTAATCTTAGACCCAAGTAATTGATTCTTGGGCTCTGACGTGATTTTTAAGTGTGGTGGTCTTTCAAGTAACTCTTCAACTTCAGCCTGAGTTATGTAAATATTTTACAAAATCTTTTTAGTGCATAAGTCGTGTTTTCTCATTGAACACAGGTATTCCACACTGACCGGCCTGATACCGTATGACTTGGGTGTTAAGCTATCTAACTTCTTCTATCGGTGCTTCTTACCGTCGGTATGCTGATAGACTCTTTGAATTTCCCTTTCCTTTAGGCAAGTGCTTAATCTTTCTATCAGCAAATTTAATTTTTTTTAGCTATTACTTTTAGTACCTCTGCTGGCATGCCATTCAGTTGACTTGTTTGCTTCAAGTTTCCTTGCAGTCAGGTGCAGCTCAACGGGCAACTCTTGTTTTCTCAAATGATTTTTCTTATTTGGGAAATATTGCATTAACATGCCCTATTATTTCATTACGACTTTGTACTTTAACTCATGTTTAAATTTAAGTGATCGCACGATCTTCTTAGCTGCATGATGTCCCCAATGTCCTTTGTCCACTGCCTGAAAACTCGAGGCAAATTCATCAGTGCAGTTTCTCCTTGAATATTAAACTCGCGAAAGACTATAACTGAAGCCGATGTATAGAGGGTAATCGTTAGAAGATTACGATATCACAAAAGACTTTTTCCCTTTTCTAGCCTCAAGACCTTCTCTACAAAAACCTTTACCATTTTGTACTTAAATATTTCCTGGACTTTCTTTTACCGAACAAAGAGTCGCATTTATCTTAGAGACTACCATTTGAAGGCTAAAATGATCTACAGAAATATTTCTAGCATAACACAAGGAGAATAATTTTTTAAAGTTTAATTTTATAAGAGATCTTTAATATGTCTTTAAATGTGGACTTCCTTTAAAGAGTGAAAAAGCGAACCAAAAACGTATTAATGCTCCTATCACTACATACTACTGATTTTATATAATTTCATTTGCAATTCGCTCACTTCACTGTCAAGGTAATGTCTTACATAGTGTGCTGAATAAGATGTTCTCATTAATATCATCATCAAATATAATATTGAAATGTTGTCTTTGCGACATTCCCTTCCAGGAGTCGAAGATGTGACGAAGCAGCACTGATTTTACTACATTACACACTATAAATACATGAATATTTATTATAACATTTAACCAGAGGCTTGAAATAGCACCGTATATCTGCGTGTGCTTATATGTGGATGTGTCCAAGGCTTTGTGGTTTCACAAGCAATTTGCAATGAATATTTGACAGTTGATGCCAGCAAACAGCAGCAAGAGCAACAAAAACAATCGAACTTGACCACACGACGAACTTGCAACTGTGTCACAACGCTGGAATACATACCCCGAATTTCACTTAAGAAACAACAGTTAGTCAGCAGAGGAAGCTGTTATCTTAGCAGCAGGCATTAATATTTGTATTTGCATTGCTTGGCATAGAGCCCTTCTCTTCTCTATCTGTGCAATCCTATCTACCACGTTGGCCACATAAAGCTGGTGCTAACCGACACGCCACACACTCATTGCCACCACTTTGCGCTGCAAACACGCATTCCCCACGAGATAGCTACCCTTTCGGCCATTTATCTGTCTGGCTGTCGGTCATGCTTGTCTGCAGTTGTATTGAATATTTCAGTTGCCAACGTGCGCTTGTCACACCGCAACAACTTTCGAAGCCACAAACACACACTCACATATACGAGGATGTATGCTAGTGTGCGTTTGTAGTTTCCTTGGCGGCATGGAACATGATAATCTGCTTGTACGCACGCTCAAATATATATTCAAATAAGCCTAAACCGTTACGCAGCGCCGCAACAACAGTTAGACGGCCAGCCGGCAGTTTCGGTTGTCAGAAGCATTTACGGCCTATCGAACTTTGCCGCAGACGCAACTTTCCTTGCGAAAAACGGCAGATAATAACACAAGCGAACACACACAAACACACGCTCAGCAATCGCTCGTTAATATGCGTTGCAGCGTATCTACTCCGTTGTGGCAGTACATTTGCGTTAACTACAGTTCGAGAATCGCAACACGTATACGCCATGTAGCACCGCTTATGGGTGGCCACGCTGGCTGTTGTTGTTTGCGTCAAGTCGCTTAAATTATTAATATCTTGATTAAGTTTAATGTGCGATTTGAGGCGTAAAACCTTTAATGGGGCATAATGTTGCGAGACCGAATTGGTTTCGGGTAGTAAAATTAACAAAAACAACAACAAAAAGCACAAAGAGCACAAAAGCAAGTAAAATACGCGCGTTGTTTGAGGGGTGCATTGCGGGGTGCTGTCCCGCTAAATGTGATTATATATAATATGGTTGTATTAGTAAATTTTGCAAATAGTAAGCTGTGCTGTTGCTAAGTTGCAATAATCCTGACGTCCATTGAAGTATAGACTAAACAATGTAGAGTAATCTAGAGTATGTGCGCCACTATTTTTAGGAAAGTTCTTTGAAAATTACTTTAGGAGGCCGAATAATCTGTTTTGATTGCTGACTCAGAAGGCTAAGCACACAGTAGTATACGACGTGTTAAGCATGTATTTTCTATTCGTCATTTTGATGTGCTAATACCATTTAAGTAGAGGTTTGTCTTCATTACCAATGTCATTGCATACGTAAACTGAAAAACCTGGAACCATTTCATTTCATGCATGGTTTCTTGATGTCTTCGTCGCTAGTCTTATTTACTCTCTTGAGAATGCAGATATTTTTTTCCTTCTACGCGTTCAGTTGTCGAACATAAAATGGTCTAATGTGTATCCTTTGTGCTGTGCATAATTTGTACCTTCCGACAGTGTACAAAGATGCTTTTATTGTGCTGAGAAAAGCTTTGATAGCTGCCCTTTAATATTCTATTTCTCGTTTATTTTTAAAACTAATTTTGTGATCCGCTTTTACCTGGCATTTCATAATAACGACCCTGTATTAAAGCCATTCATTTTATTACTTGTTGAATTATTCAAAACAGTGTGAGAGACTTCAATGTCGTTTGGTTTAAATTTCAAACGCTTTAAAGTATTGAGCAAAAAAGCTCAATAAACGGTTGGACAATTGTCCACGAAATCTTGCAAATGTCCGAAAATCGTATAATGCACGTAGGCAACGCATAAAATACACTCCACCACCTAAATGTATGCTACAAATTCTTAAAATGCGCATCCAGTGGCATGAGCCAACTTCAATCGTTACACAATCCGAGCCTCTAAGCCTTAACCTGCTTTGTAGCAATTTTCTTACGTTTATTTCTTTTATGCATTAAGTTTTACGCACGATTTGGGAAGTTTGCAGATTTGATTGACCGTTAGCTGCTATTCCACATCTTCAAAATATTTCGTACACTTTTCACGCTTTCAAAATTCATGCCGTTTCCTTTTCGTGCCTTTTCCAAACTGTATCGTTATCCCAATCCCCAACCACCCGCCCAAAGTTGGGCTATTATTACTACACGCTGCCTACAAGTATGCAGTGAGCGCTGATTGATCTAAGCAACTTTGTGTTGAATCACATTTTTTTATTTTCTACCCAAACATACTTCTTTCTGCTTGCTTCTCTTGCTCATGGCTCGTACTTACTTATTTTAATAATCCCACCTACATTTTTCTCTGCGGTAATTGTATTTTAAGTCGCTTTGCTGCGTATTTTTCGCTTATCGCTCTTTGTAGCATACTTTTTGGCTTACCTTGGCGCACTGTTTTTCAATCATCGTTTATTCTCTGCGAGTACGAAGGGTCTTTGAATTGTTATATCATCAATTTCAATTTCGCAATCTCACCCCGCACAGCAGGTCTGCTCGGTTCTTCGCACGGCTGATGGTTCTTTTTTACCGCAGTTCCGAGTAAACTCACTTGAGTTGCTGTACGCTTCGGTAATGAGATGCCAAATTAAATTAAGTTGTCAATGTAATAATTTTTTTGAGATGTATTTTTTTTTTTTAGCTCTTTAACATTTTTGCGAACAGTTCTGATTTTATGCGTAAAAATTGCTTATAAGAGTTTTCACTGTCTCTTTTATAACGTTTACTCTCACAAGCATACAAATTGCAGCCGAATGCCGAATATTTAGGGTTGAAATTACACTTTTATATTTTGAAAAAAATATAAATATAAATTCAAATTCGTTTTATTTCTCCTTTCGTAAGCAGTGATAATTAGTAATTAAATATAATCGATGCCATAATCAAATGTAATTAAATTATAAGTATCTAAAAGTAATTACATTCAATTAAAATTATACAGAATTACTAAAACGTAATTAATTAAACTTTTTTGTTGTCTCAGCAAATGCTGTATATAAGTTCAATTAAAAGCTACTAAATGTTAACAAAATAATTTATTTTTAATTTAATTAATAATACTTATGTAATTATTAACTACGTTATTCTTTATGATAATGGCTTACAAATTCCATTAAACAAATAATTAAATACATTGCTAATTTCACAAAAATTTAGTTTAAGTAATTTATAATAATTAAAGAGTAATTAATTTTTAATGTATGTTATAACAAATACAAAAAAATTACTCGGAATAATCAAGAAGTAATTAATTGAATTGCTAATTCCACCAAATTCAACTTAATTACTTCAAAATAATCAAAACATAATTAAATAAAATGTTGAAAATTCAAGTAAAGTCAACTTAAAGAATTCTGAATAATTAAAAATTAATTAATTACATTGCTTGTTCCACTAAATTCAACTTAAATAATTCAGAATAATAAAAAATTAATTACTTTGCTAATTCCAAAAAAACTTAGTTTAAGTAATTTATAATAATCAAAAAGTCATTAATTTTTAATGTAAACATATTATACCAAATACAAATAAGTTACTCGAAATAATCAACAAGTAATTAATTAAATTGCTAATTCCACCAAATTCAACTTAAATAATTCAGAATAATCAAAAAATAATTAAATACATTGGAATTTACCATAAACTCAATTAAATTATTCGGAATAATCAACAAGTAATTAATTAGTTAAATTACTAAGTCCACAAAATTCAACTTAAGGAATTCAGAATAAGCCAAAAGTAATTAAATACATTGGAAAATACACTAAATTATTCCAAATAATCATCAAGTAATTAATTGCATTGCTAATTCTACAAAATACAACTTAGTTACTTCAAAATAATCAAAATGTAATTAAATAAAATATTGAAAATTCAAGTAAAGTCAACATAAAGAATTCAAAATATTTAAAAATTAATTAATTACATAGCTAATTCCACTAAACTTAACTTAAATAACTCAAAAAAATCGAAAATAATTTAATTTAATATTTAAGTTATCTAATTAATTAATTAGTATTAATTTAATTACCACGTACTGTGTTGTAATGATGAATATGAACAAAATAGTTCAGTTTAATTACAAGTTATCGAAACTTTTTGCTAAAAATCTTCAAATCTGTTTAAAATATTTGGTTGTCAAGTATCTCCCATCCACCTTTTTGTTTTTTGAATTTCGCGGCTATGTATAAAGCGTTATACATTTTTGAAAGGTCTTGACATAACCTACAAAACGACGCTATGCATGTTTAGTTTGAATATTGCGTTTAACAGTTATAGACGTGTAAACATGGAGTTCACTAACGCCGAAACTCGCGCTTTATTAAAGTTCTCTTTTAAAAGACAAATCCGCTAGAGAAACGTACCATGAGACTAATTGTGGTTTGGAGGAGTATACTCTATCACTTCGAACTGCGGAGTAATGGCTTCGACGATTTAGACTGGATGAAAACGACACAATGGATAAACCAGCTTCCAGAAGATCTGTGACGACCGATAAAATCATGGAAAACATCGAGTTAGTTTGGCATGTGGCATATCGTGACATCGCCCAGAAAATGGGAGTTAGTCACCAAACCACTTTAAGCCATCTGCAGAAGGCTCGATACACAAAAAATCTTGATGTTTGGGTGCCGTATGATATGGCGCAACATAACCTGCGATAAGCTGCTAAAACGGAACAAACCCAACTTATTTTTGAAACGGATGGTGACTGGAGATGAAAAAAGGATCACATACGACAATGTCAAGCGAAAACCGTCGTAGTCGAAAGCCGGTGAATTGTCCCAAACAGTTGCCGGGATTGACAGCCAGGAAGGTTTTACTGTGTGTTTGGTGGGATTGGAAGGAAATCATGCACTATGAGCTGCTCGCATGTGGTCAGAGGCTTAATTCTACCATCTGCTGTGAACAACTGGAGCGCTTGAAGCAGGCGATCGACCGGCAGCGTGCAGCATGGGTCAACAAGAAGAGAGTAGTGTTCCACCAGGACAACGCCAGACCACACACTTCGTTGATGACTTGTCAGAAGCTACGGCAAGGAGGTTTTATCGCATCAACCATATAGCCCGGATATAGCATCAAGTGATTACCACTGTTCCTGTCCATGGAAAACGCCCTTGTTGGTGTAAGGTTGAACTCAAAAGAGGCTTGTGAAAAGTGGCTGAGAGGGGCTGCTACGAGGGAGTATTCTGAAGTTGACTTAAGCGCTCTGATTATCATAATACATGCGATTAAAGTTGCGAAAGTAATTAAATGTAATGTAATGCACAATTAAACTTAATCGGAAAGTAACTCGATATTTTTTCTTGAATATTATCGATAATACTGCGATTTATTTGATTATTTGAAAATAATCATGTTATCAATTTCATTATTTCTAATTATAATTAACTTCTTTCTGCTCAATTGTAAAGAAAGACATTAGTTTGACACTTTTTAAGCATTAAGTATTATAATTGCCAATTTCTTATTATAATGATTCTATGTATAATGATACAGGGGCTAATAAAATAATTTTATTTATTTTTCGTAAATTATTTTGCTTCAGTTTAAATAATTTTATAACAGAATTATGAAAACTAACTATAAAATATTTATATTTTTCAACTGCAAAAAATTTGCTTTTTATATGCTTTAATGAAAATCTAAAAATTCCTTCTCTTCTTCATGTTCTTGCAATAATTCACACTTTAATTTCACCGCATGCCACACATACCAACACATACAATCGTAAGAAGAGTAATTTAAATTTTAATAAGCAAACCAAAGCCCAGCTAAAGCGCCACTAAAGCCACTCACATGTTGTGTAAACACACACCGCGACAAACGCACAGCCACACACACACACACGCAGTGAGGAAGCGCAAAGAAATGAAAATCCAGCGAAGAAAAAACACATTAATTTCTGCGTCGCCATTAAAATTCCGCGGAAGCCGTAGAAAGCAGTCGTAGCAGAAGCATTTTGCAATTACATTGCGAATGACAAGCGCACAAACACACGCACACTTACGCAAGCATATGTGAGTACGGAGGAGGGAGATGCAGAGGAGGTACGCCGCGGCGCTCAAATCTGTCAGCGACAATCTAACGAGGGCTTTGGTTTGCTCGTAGATTTTCTTACACTTCCACTACCACCACTTGCCATGGTTGCATGTGCATGTGTGTGTGAGTGTATTGTTGCGGCGTTCTTGCTTCTTTTGCCACTATTTCCTGCTTCCGGACTTCGTGTGAGCCTTTGGCCTGGTTGCTCATTTTTGATTAATCCCCCGACGTACATTTACACTGACACGTACAGCGACATGGAACGGCGCTGTAAACATATTAACAAACATTCACCTACATACACATGCATACATATAAGAACACATTCATACATTTCAAATAACGTGTAAATGTGAGTATATTTGTATAAGTGTGTGTGTAAATATTAATGTTCACAATAGCTGATAATTTTAAGTCTACACAAAGCTACGTTTGTGTGTATAAATATGTGCTTACACACACATACATACATATATACATACAGTCACTGATACATACATATTATATATTATAAATCGTGATTTAGCGCGCCTCTTGCTCAACTCGCTGGCAGCCAAGTATAATTTGCTGTTTAGATTTATGGCAGTTTGCACAAAACGCATACATACACATGTGTATATAACACAGACATATATATACGTATGCATACAAGCAGCCAAATGCAAGCGTTCAGCAAATACGTTCATAGCTGTCGGGGCAAAGTGAATTAGTTGGCGTCATTGTTCTTATCACGTGTCTCAGATTCACACACACATACACATTGTTAGATATGTATGGCTGTGCTTGCGTGCCACATATCGTATGCTTGTCCTAGTTGAGTTAGATTTAAAATATGAGCTTACACAATTAATGCTATTTTACATACAGACAAGCGTGCAATTATAAAACGACTTTCAAATACGTTGAGTGCCAAGCGGATTTGACAAAAATCTTCTCTGGGCTCTGGGTTTTTTGTTATAAAAGGGTTGAAAATAGTATATATTTATATCTGAGCCATTCCCAATTAATATTATTATTTTTTTTTAAGACCCGGAGGTTTCTGTTTTTGCACTAAAAAATCTCCCTTAAATGAACTAATCATTATATTTCATATAACTTTTGTGATCTCTGGTATTAAATCTTCTATCTTCACAGAAACAAAACATATAACTTTGAAAGAAAGAAATTCTAATACAAAATCTAACATTTTTCGGTTAAAATATTCCTTCCATAGTTATACTCAGATGAATTTTTGCATCAAATGAAATTTATTGATATAGTACACCACGACGTATGAGCAACATCACTTGTAGGAATGCTCAGCTCATTTGATGTTTAATTATAATTGCATATAATTCTTAAAGCAGTTTTTCTATGAATCAAAAAAACAAATATTTTTGTTTGTATGAAAAATATTGTATTAGAATGTCACATTTTCAATATGGTAGATTTACTTGCTTAATATGAAATATTAAAATTCCCATGTTATAAACAATGCACGGGTTAAATTCAACATAAAGGTCCTGTTTGACTTCAACAATGTTCTTAGAGCAGATACTTCATTGTGCGTTTGCAGAGAAACAATCTATTTGGCAAATAATGGACACGCTAATATATGTGTGTCTTATATTTTATATTTGAATATAAGAACATATGCGCTTAAAAAGTTTATAAATAAAAGAGATAGAAATACTTAAAATGCAAAACACGCGTGCAAGAAAAAAATTTTGATTTTATTTTGTTATTGCTTACGATTCACTGCATAATATTACATATATACATATATATAATATGTATCATAAACTTCTAAGCCTCCGCTGTCCAATATATCCAATTTATAACCATTTTATAACCAATTTAGGTGACGATGTGTTCGTGATTGAAGCGTGTCTTCACTATGCTTCTTCAAGGAAATTTTAAATTATCTCAAAATATACCAATCAAGAGCATGAGGCTGGTTACTGTTTGCATTTCGGGAACATAGAGCCTAGTACTTTAAGGGGGTATTCTACTCTCGAATTTTGAAAAATTCGATTTTTTTCATATATTTAAAGTACAGACTTTCAAAAATATGACCTTGACAGGATTTTTCAAAATTCGTCTTATTTTCGGAGATAAGCCGATTTTGTAAGGTGTCGTCCGTGTTCATTGTCTCCTATAACTTAAACGCGTTTTTCTCGAAAATACTTTTTTCTACACGTTACCGGCATTATCTCAAATTCTATACAACCGATTTACTTGAAATTTTGTGTGAACCTTGCTTAAATAATCCTTTATAATTCCTACCAGCATCGTGCCAAAATTTTTGTTTTTAATATTTTAAAAAAATTCAGGAATTTCAAAAAAAAAGCGTAAAAAATGATTTTTATTTTCAAGCCGTCGCCATTTTTCAAAAAAAATTTTTTTCGTGTTCCCTGCCTGTAACAGCATCCTTACTGATTAAGAATTTCTTTTGATTTTTCTTTTTTCAGACCACCAAGAGAGTCAGGACCAATGTCACCAGGATGCGCCATTTTTTTACACCTGTCTCCCCCCTTCTAATTATTTTAATTTTTAATATTTTTTTGTAAATTTTTTTTCTATATTCGTAAGATATCATAGTTTTAATTAGATATTTTTAATATAATATCCAATTTACTTTAACCAATCTTTTTTTTTGACATACATGTTAAAAAAATCTCATTTACTTTTGCTTTAAAATTTTTGATTTGTTGGCAACTCTCATCTTCTTATCATATCTTATCGTATCAATCTTCTTTTTATTTCTCCGGCGCTGTTGACCCTAGGTCGCGGTGCAATCCTCACTAACTTTATTTCTCAGACTTGTTTATTAAAGCTTAAGCATTTTCATTTATTTCATAAAGATATTTTAATACAATTTTTGAATATGTGGCAACGCTTCACACAAATTATAACAACTGTAAGCATACAAACTTTATTGCTATTGTACTATTTCTTGATATATTTTTTTTGTAATAGTAACTCATTTAATTTATATAGTAATTTGAAATTAAAATTTTCAGACAGGTGGCAACCCTCCCAAATAATATGTTTAAACTTGAAATTCATCACATATGTTTAGTAGGTGCTTTTTCCGACATTTAAATTTTTTTTAATTTTCAATATTTCAGATATGTGGCAACTTTACAACACTCATTTTTTCTCAAATAATCGCTTAAATTATTTTACAAACGTTGATATATGTACATATATCAGAGATACTAATCACAATAGCAATACCCGTTATATTGGCTTTGTAGTTTACAAAATTTTATTTATTTTAGAGCTAACGGAAAAGTGAGATTTTTTTTGCCTTATAAAACCCTAAAATTCCTAGCTTTTAGTAAGATTTTTTTACCTGACAACACTAATTTACAATTAATTTTTTGGTTTTATATGGCAACTCTGTCCAAAAAATTTTTTGTTTAAGGATTTTTCAACAATTTTCTGGTTCTTAGAACTATGAATTCGATTCGATTTGCAATATTTATTTTGAATAATTTGGCAACGCTGGTTGCATTGAATTTTTTTTTTTGCTCCAATACTCATTTTCCTTATTTACATGTTAGCGTAAATCGTATGTGAAGGCACTTGGCAACCCTGTCAAAAATAACTTATAGGGAATATGCTTCTTTTAAATCAAATATGCAATAAAAATATATATTTACGATAAATTTTATGTAAATCAAAAATTACTTCCATAAAATATTTATAACCGTTTATTCTTCTTCTGACTTTTCAGGTAAGTCGATTGCTCCTTCAACCTTCGTACATTAAAATGGCAATTTCGGTAAGCTGCAACTTTAAAATTTAAGTAAAAAATAAAGACTATCAACGAAATTCCTCCTATCTACCACAAACAATATTCAAAACATTTGTGCTTTTCCCCCAACAACAACTTACAATATGCGTGCAGATTTCAATTAGCGATATGAAACTGATAAATTCAGTGTCATTCAGACAATAGAACTCGCAAACAAAATAGAAAATGGCCAACTAAAATGAAGAGCGACAGCCATGAGAAATCTTCGAAAAACAAAATCAAATTTAATTTTTTATTCAAAACTCACGAGATGACAACATTAAATCCCTCATTTTACCACAGCAAGCTTGCGCGGGTGCGAGAGTGTATTTATAGCGCGCGTGGAGGCATTATATAAGCACTTGTTTGTGTGTGAGTGTGTTTGAATGCCCGTCTTCGCTGTGTGACAGTCACACCGCCAGTGCATGTGTGTGTGTGCGTATAAGCAGGCATAGCGAATGATTGATGAGCATTTATTATTAAATACTGTGTTAAAAGGAAGTGCCACGAAGCGCCGCAAGAGCTGGGAGCAGCCGAGAGAAGGCGGCACTAAGCCACGTTGCGCGCCGGCAAAGTGACGAAAAATGCTTAAACAATTGACTGTTGTTTGCCACAAGAGCACACGAATGCTAAGTAGGACAACGTCGCAAAACGTTTTGCTGCTTGCGCCTATGTATGTATGCACATGCTGTGTGTGTATGTGTGGGGAATGTAATTCAAGCAAATCTACTCAAAATCAGTCGCTGCTATTTCCTTTGGGCACAAACACACATTTAAATTCAAATTAGTTTTCAATTTGCTTGAGCATCTGTTAAAGCAGTCAGAGTTGACAGATGCTGCTTGAATGGCAGATGGAAATCTGAAAAAAAAAAAAAAAAATAAACCAAATAAATGACAATTAAGATTCCACAGCTATAAGAAATTGATGTTAAAGGTTTTTGAAGACAAGGGTTTAAGTTATTTTTCGAAAATATGAAATTAAAGTGGAATAATTGCAGATGACAAGCTCTGTTTAAAGCTATAAAATTGCGTGTAAGTTAAGGAAAACTATAAGAAGAGAATATTACATAATTGTTTTATTCTTCGAGACCCTCAGAGACACATTAGATCTTGATAATATAGTGTGGAAATAAAATGGAATGGAACTATTTTTTAGTAAGGTTTATAAAACATCTGAAAATTTCATATAGATTCTATTAGACTATTGCTCCTACTATCTTCAACATCCAAGGTTTTCAAATATAAAGAAGTATTTAAGTTTTATTACTGCGAGTAACCCATTTTTGTCATGGCCAGTTGAGATTAAAGAGTAGCTAAGATTTCCTGAGTTTCCCAAAACTGCATAAATGTACAAACAATTCAAATAGTTACAGAGACACCGCCTGTACATATCTTTCGCACTAGTGTTTGTCTCTCAAAAACTATCTTCCATAAACTTCAAGACTACTAACCCACACAACAGCCCATTTCCAGCGGTACCAAAATCGGAAGTAAGCTTAAGCTTAAGTAATCTCCGATATTCTCAGTTATTCAGCTTTTTAAGTAAGGCTGTATGCAATTTTTATAGATTTTTTAATAGTATATACCATCTATAAAAATCTATAAAGCCTTACTTAAAAAGCCGAATATCTCGAGAAGTATTTATGATAGCGATCTTGACCTTAGACCTTTTTCATAGCAAATAAAATTTCCTACAAATTTGTCATTTGAACTTTTTCTATAGCTCCTGTCATTTACGAGATATATACAAAAAAAATGCGAAATTCTTGGAAAAGTGGGGTTTAAAGCCCCGTACTACCCCGCCGATGTGAACTACGACTTTATTGCACAGGGCACTTTTGTAGAATGAACAATTCTGAGAAATATGCGTCTAAAGTCAAAGCGATGCCATTAAATACCTCTGATATGTAGTAATTTAAGATATAATCTCACGATGGTAGTGTATTTTCCATGAAAAATTTTTACAGGCCTTGGTCTAGTTCTTAATGTTAATATTAAGGACTAAGACTTTTAGAGAATTTTTTTAGGGTATTTCCACGGAAATTTCGTGACGGGACTAAAAAAAATTTGAAAGTTCAAAAAAAAAAAAAAAAAAAAACACCCTAATGTATATGTATGGTTTGCATATATACATATGGTAAATTTGCAACAAGTTGCTAGAGTATACAACTTAAAAAATCGCACATTTACTCAAGCTTTAAGTTTTTCATAAAAATAAATAAAAATGTTGAAATTCCTGAAGCGAATTGTATAAAAACTAACTAATTACCACGACTTATTATTTTTTGTTTAGCTTTGTAGCTAAATCAACAATTCCCGCTCTAGAAACTTGGAGCACATTACTTTGCCTCGTTAGTCATTTCTTCAGCGCCACTTCAAGTTTGTTTACTCTGTTTTCTTATCCTTCACTCTTAAATTAAACAATAAGTGTAATCAATTATATTCATCAAATATGGAAAAAAAAGTTACGGAATCTGCGCTGCTACTAAGCAGCCACTTAGTCCGCACTCGAGCCAAGCGCCCAACAATTTTTCAACAAGCGGCTCTACACAGCCTTTTGTTTATCTTCGCCGCAGCCGAGTTGACGGCTGCAACCGCCAACAAAGAAAACAAGCAGAGAGAGAAAGCGAAAGCACAGCGCAGCGAGAGAGGAAGTGGAAAAAAGCAAACGCCGCAGAAAAAGTTTATTTGCTTTACAAACTGTGCTTTTTTCAACTTCTGGTTGATGTTTTGGTGTGTTGCCAACTTTTAGGCGGCATGCCAGGCAATGCATAACCGTTATATGTTTATCACATGTATGTTCGTTTGCTCATATGCTTTTATTGCCGTGTTTATTTTATTGCCTGCAAACGCGTTTATATATGGTGTGCATTAGAGAGCCTCTTCATCTCCTTGTCTTAGTTCTCATGTGACTTATATGTAAGTAATTGATTTTTTTTCCTTTCACAAAATTTGCTGCATTTTTTGTTGGCGTAAGAAGTTTTGATTTTTCTTCGTATTCAAAAAAGCATTGCTTATTTTCTACAGTTGAGTTTTCCAGCAAGAGTTAGATTATTTCTCTCACTAAGATCTCGTACAGATTTTTATAGGTTCTCAGCTACTCAGTAAACTACCTGTATAGCTTTCTTTCTATTTCGTTAATTTAATTGTTATAGTGTCTTTAATACTGTGAAAAAAGCAATTCTAACTCTAAGCTTCTAATAGAATTTTTATAGATATAAGTATATTGCAAAATCCTAACACCAAATTGATATTAATGAAAGGTTCTTTAAGACATGACGTTCTGATGAAATCTAGGTTGCAGAACTGGCAGTATTTCAAACTATCCAGCATTATATATGCTATGGGTAAGTGATGCCCAATTTATGGCATCAATTTGGCTTTGAGAATGCTAAGAACCAGTCTGAATATTCCCAGATCTTCACAGCTTTATTTAATAAAGGCCAATTGTAGCTAGCTTCTACCTTTTTTCACTACTTATCTCTTTACCTGAAAGCTCTTAAATTGGTCTTTTCGACCTGGCAACTGCCGGTTTTCTAGACTGCAGATCAACAACATTATTCACTTCAATACATTTAAGTTCTAATATCCATCCTATGTAAATTTGATTTCGCGTTACCATACTGCTAAGCAGCTTCCCCATCACTCAAATTGAATAAGAGATTTCCTTTCTTATGATAGTTACGCTCGAATATTATATCTCTACACCTCTTACTGTCGTTGACTTCAACTTAAAATATGTCCAGCAAAATCCCCTTCCCTATTAGCAATGTAGTACTTTATACCACTATCCCAGGTAATATTCTTACGGCTGTTTTAGAACCACTGTAGAGCGCCATACATCTTGTAAGACTCTTCAACTCTCGAGTAACATAAAGATTATTTCACACATACTGTTTAGTATGGATAGATCGTTTTCGAGTTGTGGGATCAAAATACTCTCATTCTAAAAAAACTGGCGTCAGTTCTTGGTGTTATAGTTCTGAAATCGTTGGACCCCAACATTGTACGAGTGTTTTTTAACATCAAGATACAGATTCATCGTGTTCGCGCAGGGGTATTTAATATTATTTAGCCGGTGCTAGCTATGAGAAAATTGGTCAAAAGGCTTATGAATCTGCCCAACGTTAATCAGATCATTATTGACTAGTAATGTTATACTAATATAGATCAACCAAAATTCTGATCAATTTCTGGTGAAAGTTATATCACCTACCAATTTTAGTTAGCATCAAGGCGAGGCTAATGGATTTCCCAATACTGAGACTTGAAAAGACAAAATCTTGAACTTTATATTTGGTCAGAGTTTGGCGGGATCTCATGGTGGTCCTCAACTGACTATCCATACTATTTGCATTGCTCTAGTAATAAACCAGCCGCCCAAAAACAAATCTGTCTACAAAAGCATATTTGTTAAAATTGGCCTCCACTTCTCAATTTCTGCTACTGACTAATTCATGCCACAGATAGCTTGCAACATAAAAGGCTGTACTCTCAATCTTCACTTTGCCGGCGAAGTTTCGAAGTGGCCGGATGAAGTTAAGTTGTTCGCTTCTGGTTGCAGCTCACTCCGCTAAGTGGCACACTTCAATTTACTTCAGCACAGCGGCAGACAACTTAATGTGTAAGAGACATGCGCTGAGGCGCTGAGCAAAATTTCTGGGCAACTTGCCACAAAGTCGAGCCAAATTTAGTTAAATCATTATTATTATTTTCTTTTACTTATTTGTGGTTGCCGCACCACTTGTGTTTGCCACAAATATTGTTGTTAATGACGCTGTTGAAATTTGCGCGACATGTTGACTCTGCAAAGCTGCTCATAAAATTGATTAGCCGCTTGCCGCCTGCCTTGTGCTGAACACCGCCGCTCTCTCGCGCTTTGCGAACTTGTGCATCCATTACAGTTTGGCTTTGTTGTTGCATTGCTAATTTCTATGCCCACTTGTGGCAACACTTAACGTTGTTGTTGTAGGCAGTATAAGCACATTGACAGGGTAAATACTTTGGCCGATTCACTTCGCGTTTGTGCCGACTGTTCAAAAGCAAATTTCGGCAAAGTGGCCATTAAGCGGCACTTCTTCAGCACAACGCTGCCTAATGATTTTGCGTCGCCACACTTGTCGATTGCTCGGTGTGATTATGAGATAGAGGGAGAGAGTCCCTTAATTGGCTCATCATGGGAATTGCTCGTTTGGGCTGACTGCACAAGCCGGTCGAGTGCGTCGACTTTGCGTCTGGTTTTAAGTGCGACAGGTATGAATTAATGCACGAATACTACAAGGTGTGCCATCTATTTTCTTGGCTTTAAAAATTCATCTGGATCAGATTCTTATATACGGTAACTCAAATGTTTCAAAAATATTTATACAAAGATTATATAACTAAGTATTTCTCTTATTTTCGTCACTGCTCCCAACTCACCTCTCTTGACAACTGACTCATCGATATTTTCCGTGTCGTCTTCATCTTATTCTCCACGGTGACAAGATGATCTTCATTATAACCAGGCCATAAGTATGAATTTGTTGGCTTTGTTGGGTTTCACCTCCATAATCATCTTGTTTTGCCTCTTGATGCATCTCAGGAGTTGTTCACCTGGCTCCTCTAGAGAGAGAACGCAAGGTATCCTTATAAGGATTATGCTAGAGTGAATAAATCAGTTGATATTTTCATTCTTTGTTAATACTTTTTTTGTTGTTTTTCTTGAAACATTTTTCATCATAAGTTTGATTATAAATGTGCTTTTATTAATATCAGTGACAGTTATAAACATCTATATGAAGCCAACAAGGCGTCGCTTATCTAAGTGACAATATCCGTCAAAAAATCCATAAAGACCTGGTCCGTGTACTTGATAACGCTGTATCCCTTAAGGGCTTCTGGGGAGTTAAACTCCGGACTGGGACCTTATTCTGCGTTCCTTTAGCAGTCAGCACGTGTAACTCGACACATTGGCATAAGATGGTGTTGGTGCGGGTGCCTCCACATTTCCACAGTAGGAGATGGGCATAAAACCAAAGATTTATTCATCCGTATTCTCATTGTGAGGTAATTTTCTTAAGGAGTAAAAGGAATGTGCTGCCCGTTTGGGTTGCATCCTCGTGTTTTTTAAATTTAGACTTATTATGCATACATATCTAATAAATTTTTTTCTTATCTTGTCTTATTTTGGCCATATTTACTTTGGTATTTTGCATTTAGTTATAGATATCCATTTATTCTGAACTATACTCGTATGTCTAAATTATATATTGAGCTTCCACTTGATCATACCAAGGGAGCACGAAATTGTCTCTCTGAGATACGTCTAGAGAGATAGGCCTACTTTTTCGTTGCCGTAAATGTTCCTGCAGTCGGGAACCCAAATTATGGACAAACACAGTTAACTCAGTGAGCTTAAAGCCTTCCTAAGCATATTGCCTACGTTTGAACTAATCTTTGGCGCCGACAGAGCTGGCAATACCGCCTGGCTATCTGAGTGTATATTAGCTTTTTGTATGCTCTCTTAGTTATTCAGTAGAACCCCCGGGCCTTCTTTTTGCTAGTTCAGTTTAGTAGATGGATTAAGAGAGATCCCTACTTCGCGGTTCATTTGGAATCGTCGATATATATTGAGATAGTATTCAATTCTTCCAAGAAACAATTGAGATCCAGGCTTGGGAGGCGTATACATATACTACCAAAAATGCATCATTATTATTTGAGCATCTGAGAGCATAAACGACTTCTTTAATCTACATTCACACCAACTTCATTTAATTGGAATCTAACTACTGAGTAGTGCATTCTACCATATCAATGATCCCACTTTCCTTTATATTTTATTTATAATTTTGAAGTCTATGCCTTATTAGATAGCTATATAAGTTGCTGTATGGAGTGCCCATCACGATGACAGTTCTTCAACAAAATAAAAAGTCATCATCATTGGGATATAATCGCACTTTAGTATATAGTAACCACATATCTTAATAAATCAAGTACCCTCCTTGCCTTTTTGTTATAAAAAATTCATCTCGTTTGGTCTTACGACTAAATTTTGCGAATTATCCTTGGCTAGAAACGTAGAAACTACTCAGAGATTTAGCACCTAAATTTATTTTCAACATCAATATTTTAATCATCATCAAGGAAGTCTCTACAGAAGTATCACAACAATAGATTTGACGAAGTCTCTGCTGTACCTTGAGAACAAGTCGTTCACAGAATATATGGTATTTATAAGTATGGTGATTTGTTCCAAAGGCATCTCAGTTTTGTTACTCACTGTATTCTAACGGATTTGGGGTTTGCCACGGCGTACTCTCAGTACACAGTCGAAAATTTCAGTTTTTATCCGTAACGAATGATTCTAATGACTGCTCAGTACAATTACCACTCTCTGCGTCAAATTATCTAACTTGTAGATCAGTCAATATATAGTATAATTATATATGTGAATGCATCACGGTTAGCGTTCTCTTTTCAGATACGCGCACTTCTAGCCACAGGCACATGTCAGTTCAGCTCACTGACACTTTCTGAAGTGAACTTAAATGTAAGCTTGTAATTTTTCCAAAAGTGAGTGCTCTTTATACTTGTCTATATACATATACATATGTAAGTTAATATGTCAGTTGCACACTTTTGCAACTCGTTTCCTTTCATCTTGCTGCCCACAGCTCTCCGCTCTGTGTTCGTCTTCATTCTTCATTATTCTCACACTATCTTTCTAGTTTAACTTTGAATGGTTAAATAATGACGGCTTTCTTTCGTTTCGGTCTTGGCAAACTTTTGCACCGCTCGCTCGCAGTTCGCGTCGCCATTTTCGTGCGCATATGCTCGTGTCGACACACTCGCACACAAACACTCATACATACATGGGACACGGCAACCCTATGAATGCATACTTGCGTCGACTGCCGTTAAGTGTGTTTGCGTGACGTGCAAAAGATTTTTAAATGTGAAATTAATCACTGTCTTGTGGTGCGGTTGAACTCGCAGAATTTGATTGGAAGTGATATGGATTTAAGTTGAAAATTAAATTTATTATTCCACCTTGGAGTAAACTATTTTATGGGAAATGGATTTATTTCACACTTAAGCACAGTTTTTAGTTGGCTTTTCGCTAGGGTTGAGGAGGCAAGTGTGTGAGATCTATTGATTGAAATCTTTCCAATTGCTACAACAATAAGCATTGGCGTAAAAGTCTTTGTAAAGACAGTCTGGTCTATTTAAAGCATTTAATTCTATATAATTATTTGGACGATAATTTTTACTGATACAACAACAATAAATATTCCAATATTGATTTTTCGAAATCGTATGTATTGATTAACAGCTAACTCCTGGCCTCCATTGCCAGACACTGCCCTGAAATTAGTTCCCATATTCATCGCTTTAAGATCATTACAGCGTCTGAAACTAATACCTAAATGTTTGTGTCTCTTATGTCATCCGAAGACCAAGAACGCTGCATATCTAAACCGGCAACATGAATATACCCACAGTCAAGGTGTTGTCTGAATACAGAGCTCTTCTAAAGATTATGGCTTCTAAAGCTGTGTTTTGAATTACGAAGCATGCTGTCTATAATAAAACCATCCAATTTCTATACTAACGTTTAAAGAAATATCGAAATATCGTTCCAATGATGTTAACTTTTTCAGTGTCAGTTGAAATTTAATCATTTTTTAACGCTTGTGATCGAAGTTAAGAGGGAAAAATGGTGAGGGAATCTTTTGTCGAGAGCTCTTAACTCTTTCCGCTTGAAGCGGAGGTGGCTGCCATCAAGCTACTAGTTGTACTGCTCCAAAGCGCAGCTTTCTGCATAGAGGTGTGCATTCACTTTGATAGCTAAGCGGCTATACTGGCTTTAAGTTCGCTGACTGTGCGCCCAAAACTAGTCAATGAGTGCATGAACTCATTGGACATATCTTCAAGCTTCTTCCATCTTAGACATGTCTAGAAAGAGCACCATTTCGCCAGCTTCAACCGGTTGGAAGCGAGTCGGTTTTCCGATATATTCTTGCGTGCTGGTGTTTGACTCATAGACTTGCAGTGAGCTCAATAAGCGCTGGTCAACAAGCAAAACTTATCCGACTGCGAAATCCTACTGGCGGAGAGGCCTTCCGAACTACTGGCTTTCAGCAATTCTGTCTGAGCACTGACCCAAAGATTCGAAAGCTCTTTGCCAAGCTTTATGGAGAAAGGCGAAGTGGAATCATCTTGTTGCCCGGATTTCGCCAGACTGAGATTGAAATATCTCTGTGGTGTGCCTACTTTTTGCGATCCTAGCGAATTCGTTAGGATTAATATGAATCGCCTTAGCAAATTTCTGTTAAGCTAAAAACGCTTAATCGATTTCGTGGTTGTGGTGATCCACTTTAAAGAGTTTACGACTAACACACGTCTATTATCGGTCCAAGTGAGCTTCATCGACGACCCAAGCTAACCTTTTAAAAGAAATATCTATATAAACCAGCACCACTAAATCAAAAACTCGTTTTTATTCGACCTTCTCTCCTTAATTTTTTTGTATACCCTGAACAGCGTATATTAAGTTTGTCACCATGTTTGTAACACCCAGAAGGAAGCGTCGGAGACCCTATAAAGTATATATATGTATTTAAATGATCAGTATGTTGAGCTGAGTCGATTTAGCCATGTCCGTCCGTCTGTCTGTCTGTATATATACGAACTAGTCCCTCAGTTTTTAAGATATCCTTTTGAAATTTTGCAAACGTCGTTTTCTCTTCAAGAAGCTGCTCATTTGTCGGAACGGCCGATATCGGACCACTATAACATATAACTGCCATATAAACTGAACGATCGGAATCAAGTTCTTATAAGGAAAACTTTCACATTTGGCAATGTATCTTCACCAAATTTGGTATAGATTATTTTCTAGGGCAAAAATGTAATCTCCCAGAAAATTGTTCAGATCGGTTTACTAAAGCATATAGCTGCCATACAAACTGAACGATCGGAGTCAAGGGCTTGTATGGACAATTTTCACATTTGACAAGATATATTTACGAAATTTGGTATATATTATTTCCTAAAGCAACAATGTAATCTCCGAAGAAATTGTTCAGATCAGTTAACTATAGCATATAGCTGCCATACAAACTGGACACATAGTTACTAACAGAAATGCACTTGTGAAGGGTATTTAGTTTCGGTGCAACCGAAGTTAACGTTTTTTCTTGTTTTTTTTTTTTTGTGGTAAACTCTGTGTCGTTCAACCGTAATCCCGTTAAAGTTGTTGGCAAATCCAAGCTGAGCAAAAGTTTCGATGCCTTTTTCCCGCACATAAAAACTTTGACTCACATAAGTCACAAGTAGCAGTAAATTTAACACCAACACACACACACACACGGGCACAAATCTTTCTCTATGATAACTTTCATGTGCGAAATTTTGCGTTATCCTTTGGACATTGCACCTCACATCGTGCGGAAACCACCAAAGAATTGTCAAAACTTACACGCAAGCCCATTAAATTGAGCATATTACCGCATGAATAATTTGCAGTGATCATAACAAAAGACACACATACACGCACATACACATATGCACAACCGACCCAGAAGGGACCCAGCGGGGCGGGGGATGAAGAGAGAGGAAGACAAACGAAATAAAAATGCTGAATGGAATAGCTGACAAGAAAGACTCACACGAATGACAAATGACACCATTAGGCGGCAGCGAGCTATGATATATGTTTGTTGTAATCCTAGTGTTTGCCACTGTTGTTGTTGTTGTGCTGGTTGAAGGTGGCGATGGTGTTAAATGAATGAAGTGCGAAGAAAGCAGTCACGCAATTTGCACGCACACGCACACGCTGCAAATTTATCAAACACCAACACACACACACACACAAATCAAAAAAGCGCTTGTGTGTGTGTGAGTGTGTCCCCTCCAAATATGCGCGTGCTGCTGAGCAGTGGCGCCGGTAGCGAACAGCGGCGGTAATCATGTGACGTGACACGTGGAAACGTGCTGCTGCTCCTCGAATACCAACAATAACAACAACGAGTCAGTTGTTGTAAGACAGTGCGCCGGCCTGCCAGTTTCGGTGGCACGTTCGTGTTAACATGACACTAACAAGAAGTGGCAGATTGTCCTTTGTGTGTTTTTGTAGTCAGAAGTGTCGCAGCCAACTCACCAACACACACACACAAAACATATGTATACACACACACATGGCAGTAAGGCAGTCTTCTTCGTTTGCCGTAAATATTCGTTAGTTTGACACAAAAATAGCTTTCTAAGTGCTACAGTTGCTTGACACTCCATTGTTCCATTGAATTCACGCTACGGTCTCGAGTTCTGCCTTTCCCTCATTTTCCACAATCTCTTCCAAATTTTTTTCTATTTTTCACAGAATATCAAACTAACAATGCCAATAAAGTGTGAGTTACACACGCGATACATGCATATATATCATATATATGTGTGTGTGTATGTGCGCTTAGATAAGAATATGCTCCGGGTAGCGCTCAGTCATAACTCATATTGCTGCGACATTGTCTCTCCCCATAAGTAATGCTCGTTACAGTAATACATCATTTAGGGGAAATTTTCGAAGGGGGGGGATTTCCCATTTGCCACTTAATATTATTCCTTTAAGTACTCGAAGAGCTCTTTGCAAATTTTCCCAAAAGTTCTCCGTTTTCATAAAGTGCTAAATGCTAACTTGAAAAGTGTAGTTTTGAGAAAAACTCCTTAAATATGACTGATGGAGCTGACTGAACTGAGCGGCTATATTTTAACTAACTGAAAAATTTTATTTTGAAAGTTCGTAAAAATTAAAAACTTAAGACCAAATGTGCTGCGGATATCTTAAAATCTGAGGCACCTTGTTCTGATTCACTGCTAAAACTTTTTTGCTCGCCGCTTGAAGCTTGTATAGTAAAATTGGAGATTATAAACATACTTGTTGCTCTTGCGCTGAAAACATTCCTCAAATAATTTTGAGAACTGCTATTGAGTTTATATATATTGAGCGTATATTTTACTTGATTTAGGATGCCTTAACGTACCTGATCTGTTGCAAGATTACAGTTGATGTTGATGTCATTACCAGTTTTAAAGCTTTGCTTCACGACTCTTCTGTGAGCCTTCTAGACGACCCCATTTAGGTTTTCTTTTTTTATTTAACTCTTTTTTTTAAAATAAGTTTTTTTGGGGGTTTCCCTTTTTTGGTTGCCTTATAAAGGCTTGTCTTTGTAACTGTTTTAGAAAATAATAAAACTTAAAAAACCTTTTTTTTTTAAGGGAAAGTAAGTGTTTGTCGTTTAACTCAGAAGTTCTCAAAATTTTTTGGTTCCACTATAAATCTTGGTTCTTTAATAATTTTAGGAAATATTCCTTAGTAACCAAATGCAGACAAGGATTTGAATTTTTGGGGAAAAAAAATTTGCGGTTTTTAAGCAATTTTTAATTTATTGTTTTATGGGGATCCACCGCTAGAAACCTAAAACTTTTGGGAAATGAAAAGTTTGTTGAGCCATTTTTAATTTTCTTAAAATCAAAGGAAAAAATTTTTTCTTCTCCACTTGGTTTAAGTGCGAATCCTAAAGGGTTAATAAATTTTAAAAAAAAAATTTGGTTAAGTCAAAAAAAAAAACTTGCAAAACATATAATTTGAATCCCTAATTATAACAGTTGCCAGAAATATTATACTTTTCTTGAACTTATTGGCATTTTCCGTGCAGCACCAAACCGGAAAAAGTGTCATTCCCCCAACTATCATAAAGATTCTCAATCGCATAATCATCAGCTCGTATTTAAATATAAATTTATTTTTTTAAAAAAAGTTGCACAAGTCTGAAAATATTTTGCTGATTTCAGAAATGGAAAATAAGAGGCCTTAAAAATGCTTGAATGCTGCTTACTGACATCCCTAGAAGGTTCATGTACTTTTCATTCACTGTCTTCGTTACTCTTTCAAGGAAATTTGATGGCTGTAAATTCTACTTCATATAAATGAGCTTTTTTAAAATTGCTTATGAAAAAATAGTGCCTTTAAAGTTCCAATCTACAAACTGTTACACTTTGGCGCCCGAAATATATTGTATTAAGGGGATAAACGATAAGAGCAGCACAGAAGCAGGTTAATGTTAGATCGACAGCCTTTTAGAGGATATGCGATTAAAAGTCGTAGTTATGTCGGTTTTATAGACTCGTTTGTTCCTTGTTTCGAAAATGTTAATTTTTATATTGAATCTGGAAATGCTCTACCACCACAAACAGCCTTTATTATTCATTATCAAAATGTTGGATAAAAGGTTTACATGAAGAACACAGGAACACAAAGTATAGGCTTCCAGCTCAGAGGTTTGATGAGTTTTTTCCTATTCTTTATTTTCCAAATAAACTTCTTCAAGCCGGTTTGAGAAATTATGTTTAAGAAAAATATTAATTTATCCAAATGATTTCTTCGCTTCTCATTAATATACAATAAGTATGTCAGTATGTGTTTCAGTACTTGTTATACTTAAAAAAAAGTAAAAAAGGGAAATAAACAAACTTTGGTAACATTTACATACACAATGATCTGTGTGTCTATTTGTGGCCCGTTTATGTGCTAACGAAATAGCTGAACTCACGAATTTATGCCAAAACTATGTTGGTATATAGAGAAATACAAATATATGTATTTGACTGACATACAAAAATTTCAAATACAACAACAACAACATGTTAGAAAATATTATTTTATAGTTACTAGATAACTTATTGTTGCTGTTTGGCCTGGCTTGGCTTGGCTTGTCTTGGCTTGTCTTCGCTCAGCACATGACCGCCCAAAGTGGCTTGATATGGACGGGCTATAAACGCAAGACAAACTTGTGCTTATATTTGCGCTCGTGACTTGTGGCCAAAGTAACTATTTTGTCAAGAAATGGAAAGGAAAGGGAAATTCTTGAGTACCAAAATATAAAATTGTTGCCAAGTATTCCAAACAAAACGTGGTATGAGAAATTTAATTTGGGCAGAATGGTATGTCGAGATCGGTGCGTTTAGCAAATGAAGGCAATTCGTCAGTTTCAAACATATTTTCTATATTTTTTTAAAAGAGGAATCATGTGAAGTGCATCGGCCGAACATCGGTAGATTTAGTTTTGTCAGTTAACCCAGGCATTGTCTGTACGAAGACTTGAATAGAAGCATTATAAAAAAATATAAAACCTGATGGAACGAGCTACCTAAGTGCAAAACTGCAAAAGTCATGTGTAAATCAAATGTACACAAAATTCCTATTGGCACTCGATAGAAGATACTGTGGGAACATGATGGAAATACCAACAGGTCATTGTCTGATGGCGGCTCATGCCCGTAGGTTGGTTCTGACAGAACGAGAAGACTGCAGAAAATGTCTAGACTCTAGAGCAAGGCATCACGAAACAATGGAGCAACTCTTGTAAACTTGTCCCGCACTCGCAAGACTACGCTTCAAGCATCTGGGGCTCCCACGATATGATACGCTAAAGAAGATATCGATAGTGAGGCCGCAGAGTCTGTCAAAATTCAGGTCAAGCGCAGGTATTCTAAAGTATCTTGGACCTCTGGTATCTATGCGTGGCCTAACAAATTAACCCAACCTCTATCCGTTCACCTACGAGAGGCAAGCTAACACAGCATCTTAATTGTTCTTTCGTGACCGAATCTAATGAACCCAGTCAAGTTGAGTTTGATTATAAAATCGTTAATTTTATTCGTTATTTTCAAAGGACCTAGAAACTTTCCAATTTTTTCGAATTCCTTAAAGCATAAAAAAGTAAAAGGAAGGAGTTGGAAAGGAGGCGACTCTGTAAGGTAAGAGACTACCTGCTGACGACAGACTATCATAAAAATAGAATAACAGTTAAAGAACCACAAAAGAGCTAAAACTAAAGCAGAAGAAATAAAAAGACATTGTAGTAAGATGCAATCGCGGTAAAAAAAATGTCTAAAATCAAGAAGAAAAGCAGTAACGAAGACCAAATATGAAGACGCCTGCAAGAAAAGAGTAAATTTACCCAAACCTCATGTACTCTCCAAAGGAAGTAAGTGCTGTGGCAAACAAAACTGTCATATTTTTCCCTTTTCTTTAGATGCCACAGCACATACAGAGACAAACACACACACACAAAAACAGTCTCATGGTGTTGTGCCTTTATGGGGCCTTAAAGTCAAGGATCAGCAGAAAGAAGCTAAAAGACAAAAGCCATATGTGCAATGACATGTATTGATATACCGTTGTATGTATAGTCTCAAATGCATATGTATGTTTGTATGCACAAGTGTGTGAATGTACCCACAGCAGCATGTGGTTAAAAGCTTTACTACGGCAATAATAACAACAAAACGCAGCGAGTAAATAAAAAAGTAATGATGAAAAAATGAGCGAAAAAGTAAAACGGTAAACTTGGCGAATGTAAACTTGTCGCTAACATGCTTAACGGTGTCGTAAATGTTAACTCAAAATCCAGGCAAACACACACACACACACTAAGTATAGACGTGGTCTGGCTAAAGAATGCTCCGTGAAAATATAGAAGAAGTAGGTGTGCTCTAAAAACATATATGTATATATATATTTATGTACATATATAATTCGAACTTGTTATATATATATATATGTATATATGTTTGTGGATACATGTCTGGGTTGAGTATAAATAACGCTAAGACACAGCGAATGACACAAATGAGGCAGAGTGCTTTGGTGCAAGGTGCGACCAAAGACATAAATAAAAATGTTGAAGAAAGCCCTTTCAACAAACATGTGTACACATGCACTTTATTACACAGGTGGAAGAACAGCAAACTTCTTTCTATATACTAGGGTGGTTCTAAAACGTAAAAGGAAAATTTTAACATTTGATTTCTGAAACAAATACAATTTACATAGTAAAAAAAATTTAGAAAACTTTTTTGTGCTTTTTTGATGAAACTTTATGTTCTTAGCATCACACCCTAATAGTATAAAAATATTATTTGATATTTTTGACCACATTTTTACTGTTTTACTATGTGAGACTACAAAAATATACCCGCTTATATTCTTAAGAACCACCCTAATGTAATGTATACATGTCATATGCACACCAACGCATATTGCCGTGCCATCACAGATAATAATGTGGTTAAAATCAACGTGTGGCAAGCACACGGTCGGCTCAACTAAAGCTATGCTCACCAATGAGGCAACGATCTGCTCGTGGTGTTAGTGGCACAAAATGAGTTAGTGGCAAGTAAAGCCATGCGTACACAGCTAGTAGTTGCTAAAGCTAAACGCTCTGCAGCGACTTCACTTGTTGGCTGTCGCTGTCTGTGGCTACAGCTACCGGCTGCGTTGCACTCGTTATTTGCCTTGCCACAAGGCTAAGTTTGTGAGCATGAGTGGGGCATACACTCACACACAGCCATCGATGGCAGCAGGATAATCAGGTGCTATGCGGATAATATTAAACAGCATGCCAACATACTAATTCGAACTTGTGTACATACATTAAAGCGCCACACACGAGCTCACACCACCAGCACTCGAATAACTGTATCTTATGGCAATCGAAGAGGAAAGTGGATTATTTATGTTCCTACTTCTTTATTTTATCGCTTTCTGTTGCGGTGTGTTAGTGGCGGCATGTAGCTTTATTGGAACTGGATGCAGTTGATTTTGTTGGCAGAATAGTGGGTGTTTTTTCATGCAAGCGAGTGCTTGCCAATGTCTCCAGAAATTAAATTTACTTTATAACAAGTTAATAATTATTAAATATAATTTGGTAATGCACGCATTACAGTTGAGCGTGCAGTAGTTTATAAACCGCTAAAAGTATTTTTTTCACCCTGAACAACATATATTAAGAGCCAAGATGTTTATAACACAAAAAAAATGCCAGAGATCACATAAAATATACATAAATGTTTAATGTGTCACGCTGAGTCATCTTAGCCATGTCCTTTAGTTCGTCCCTCCGTCTGTCTTTATAAATGCAACCAGTCGTTCAATTTTGGAGATAACGATCTGAATTTTGCACACATAGCACATAGCATTACACCGAGAAGCTGCTCATTTATTACACACAAACTGAATGATCGGAATCAAGTGCTTTCATGGAAAAATTTCTCATTTGACGAGATATCTTCATCAAATTTAAAATAGATTATTATCCATTATTATTATTATTAAGACAATGGTGTAACACCGAAAAAAATTTTCAAATCGAATCACTATAGCATATAAAATCTCAACGACTTTATCGAATGTATTTTCTTATATTCCTATTTCAAATCTTTTTTATTTATTTTGCTACTACTTTTCAACAAATTGACATAAATTTATCAGAGCTCTCCATTATGAGATAAAAACGTCACCTAACAAACATAAAATTTTTTTTCGACATTTCGACATGAACATCGTCGTGTTGACAGCCGAGTCTTAGCAGAGGATTCACTGAGCACATTTGGGTTAGACACGTGCAAAAATACTTCAGTCTTTTGCACAAACCATGCCATGTAGAAGTCGCAAAAGAAATACTACTGACGAGATGTGGGTTTACATGAATTTGACATCGACACTGTTCAACAATCTAGCGATTATTGCTACAAAAATAAGTCGAAACTGAAAACACTCAAACTTCAGCGACACTAACGGCCAACTCAGCTGAGGCTTATATAAATGAGTTGAAAATGAGATTAAAAAGGAAGCCCATTATTTCAGTATAATTCAAAAAGTACGAAAAATATTGGTTCTTCGAATCCTTTTGTGTAATAACTATAATCTTACAAGTTAAAATGGGTTTGAGTCTTAGCTATGTTTAAATTTGAAATCACCCTAAATGTATTACATGTTTCTTTAATTTTTTGTTAATAAAGAACTGCATTACATATCGGGCATATATCCACAGATGGGAGAATATTTAGCCACGTTTTGCTGTAACCAGATGTTGTCAAGATCAACTTCTTCAAATTGCGGCCATAAAAAATTGGTTATCAACGTTCTATATCGCTCTCCATTGAGCGTAACGGTGTGACCGACATTATTTCGAAGAATGCACGAATCGATGATTCCACTAGACCAAAAATCACACCAAACTGTCAATTTAGGTGAGGGTAACTGTTGCTCAAATGAGTCTGGCAGTGAACGAGGGCAAGACGAAGTATCTCCTGTCATCAAACAAACAGTCGTCGCACTCGCGACTTGGCTCGCACGTCACTGTTGACAGTCATAATTTTGAAATTGTAGATAATTTCATCTATCTCTAACAACAATGTCAGTCTCGAAATTCAACGCAGAATAATTTTTTCCAAAAGATGCTAGTTTAGGCTGAGTACGTAATTGAGAAGTAAAGTCTCTCTCTCTCGACTAACAAAAACAAAACTCTACAAGTCATTATTCCCGTCCTGCTATATGGTGCCGAGGCTTGGACGATGACAACATCTGATGAGTCGACGTTGCGAGTTTTCGAGAGAAAAGTTCTGCGAAAGATTTATGGTCCTTTGCGCGTTGGCCATGGCGAATATCGCACTCGATGGAACGATGAGCTGTACGAGATATACGACGACATTGACATAGTTCAGCGAATTAAAAGACTAGTTCATGTTGTCCGGATGGACGAAAACACTCCAGCTCTGAAAGTATTCGACGCAGTCCCCGCCGCGGGAAGCAGAGGAATAGGAAGACCTCCACTCCGTTAGAAGGACCAAGTGGAGAAGGACCTGGCTTCGCTTGGGATATTCAATTGGCGCCACGTAGCGAAAGGATGAAACGACTGGCGCGCGGTTGTTAACTCGGCTATAATCGCGTAAGCGGTGTCTGCGCCAACTAAGAAGAAGAAGAATTTTTGTTTATGAATAATTTGTGGATTTTTTTGCATCAGCTGAAAGTGAGTGTCATTGGCAAAATCAGCAAATTCATGACCTTTAAGGTGGTGAAATGGCTTCAGTTCTTGAGTGGGAACAATTTTATACGGAGGCAGGCCTAAACCCTTTCTCAAAATCCACCAGGTTGTGGTTTGAGACAGTCCCAGTGCTTGAGATTGGAATCGACAAATTGCGGTCTTCAGCAACACATGCCTAAACGGCAGCATGTGGACGATTATTACGACCTGAAATTGGCAAAAACACATGAAACGTTACAATTGGAAAAAGATTGCTTTGATAATAAAATTGAATCATTCGTAAAAGTTGTTCTTACGTATATCGTATCAAAATGAAGCTGTAAACATATTTTAATGCAATGAAAAAAAAAATACAGCGCATGACATATTACAACAGACCGAAACGACACTTAGCAATCATATCATCCCTATTGGAACCCCCGGGTGTATTGTTCTCCTAAACTAATATCTATGTAAATTCGAATTCGGCAGGAACATGCTACATGGTCGCAGGCTAAAAGCATGATGATGTCTAATATAATATTAACGTTTTTCTCATGGCTCGGTTTTACTAGCTCTCATCGAATTTAAATTTGTGAGAGTCTTGATATTTCAATAATCTTCTCTAATTCTCCTCTATGTTTTACACAGCACATTATCAGCTTAGTGGCCTAATATTCTCTTTTAGGCTGATCTAAAACCGAATTAGGGTGACTCCGTCAAACACTGGAGGTAACTTCATACTTTTTATTGCGATTCAGCGATTGAGAGAATAGCGAAGTATTCTATCTACGTAAATCAATGCTCCTCGCGCTATTATTGACTCGGCTATAATCGCGTAAGCGGTGCCAACGCCAATTAAGAAGCTTTCATCTGCTCGCACGATTTTCTAATCCAAGAAACGGGAAAGAACACGGTTTTATATTTCCTTAAAGACTGACTCAATCTCATTGTTACCGAAGTGTAATTGTTAATGAATATAAGATAAGTATCTCATATATACTAAGTAGATGTATACATAAGTCTGTGAGTTGTAAATTGTTTCATTTGATTATAATAGCAGCTTGCCAGCTGCTTACTTACGTAGAAGTATTTTATTTAATATTTGCTGGAACAATATTGGTTGATATACGAAGAGGTAAAAAGAAGCCCGGAAGGTAGATTTCATAGTTGCATATTTAAAAGAATCTCTCGTATTTGCAAATAGTATTATTGCCTCGCTGCAAACGAAGTTCACGTTTTTTTCGTTTTTTCTCTTAATTTATTTGCGAGCGTTTGACTGTCGACAATTAACAACGAGAGTTCACAATTAATTGGCAGCACAATCTCTCTATTTTTCTTAAGCCATCGTTCGTTCGTTCGTTGACGCAACGGGTGCTTACCAATAAACCGTATACACACACACACACACACAGCGAGCGTTAATCCGCCTTAACTATTTTTCCATTTTTAATTGGCATAAGCGCTGTCGGTTTGTTTTGAAAAGTGAATATTTCAACTTTATAGCCTACTTACAGGCGCTTAATGTCTGCCGTTGGCGTGTTAATGCACATTAATTTGGGCATTTCAATGCGAAACCAGGCCAAATGCTGGACAAATAACAGCACTTAATGCCGGCTTCCGTTGCCAAGCCTTTCGCGGATATCAAAGGCAAAGCAATAACAACAAGAAATATGCAGAATAAATAAATAAATTAAGCGCCAAATAAAAGAACTAATTGATACCGGAAAATTTCGCGAATCTGAGCGAGTGTGTGTGTGTGAATTATTGCTTACGTAAGCGTGTGTGTCTATGCGATAATTGTGGATGTGGATGTGTGCGTGTGTTTGCTTGTAGGCCACGCGCTGTGTGCTCATTAATTTCTCATGCGCGTAAAGCTATAAATAACAAGCATTACAGCCGGCAAAGGTTCACCGGTTACTAACACACACTCTTATACTTTTTCTCTTTACCGTTATTTGTATTTTTCGTACTTTTATTAGAGAAAAGTGTGATATATGTTCACATGTGCCAAGCTGTGCTACTCCGCTCTCCTCATGCAAACACACACACACACTCGGATCTCTATACACGTATATGTGGACGAGTGTTGTTGCAAATCATTTGGATTTTATTGAGAAATAAACAGTTTCTAATTAATTGAATTAGCGAGCGTGAAGAAAATTAATTAACAAGCTTAAGTGTGGGATCCACACACACACACGCACACACACAACTAATGACAGGCATATATGTTACGGCGGAAGTAGACTAATGAGGCCGCACACATGTGAGTGCGCGGTTTTAGCTGGCATCACACACGCCTTAGATCGATGCGGGAGTAGCTCGAGCATTAATTGGCACAGCGAAGCAACTGTTAGAGCCAAAATTACTTCTTTACTGCAATTAAGGGCTTAATTGGTTAAAATTTCTTACCGTTAATATTAGAGCAATCAAATTATTTTAAAAGTAATTTGCGCACAACATGGAAATTAGAAGTCCAAGTGACTAATTAAAAAACCGAAAGGATTGCTGGATTTAATTCTTAATAAAAATTAATTACAACGAGAGATAAAAAATAAAAAAAAAATGTTTTTTATTTATGAAAGAACTTATCTTTAAGTTTTTTTGTCCGTAACTTTTGATTAGACAGGTTCGCCCTCCAATAACATCAGCGTAAAATATTTTATGATGTTATGTATTCTCCGTTTCAAGGCAAGAGATTGATTACATGCTCGTAAAAGTTTTGAACCTTTTGACGTCTTGATTTGAGGTGAGGGTTCATCCATCCCAAAAAACCATGCAGAGACCGGAACAAGTAATTGTCCGAAGATGCCAAGTCAGGAGAATATTGTGGGTGAGACAGCACATACCATTAAAGTTGCAAACTTTTGGCGAGTCATCAAACTTGCATCAGGTCTCGCATTAGCCTGATGGAACACTTCAACTATTCTATTGATGTCCTCTTTGGTTTGAGTGCATCACACACTTCACTTAAATACACTTCAGAACTAATCGTGGCACAGTCGGGCAGAAGCTAAAAAAAATAAAACCCTTTGAATGTTCACCAAACAGACAAAATAATCCCTTTTTAATGACTATTACCCAAAGAAGTGATTTGAGAGGGTTCGTCGTGGTCCCCTTTAATAGCAAAACAGTACAACAAAAACTGTTCCGAAAACACACTATTCACTTGTCGATACTGCCGATAATGGACTACTTTAACATATAGCCGTACAGAAATCGAAATTTAGTTGCTATATGGCATATGGTATATTTGTGAAGGATAGTTTTTCTTGTTTAACTGGCTTCGAAGTACTTAACAATTTTTATACATTTTTCCTTATTACTATATAATTTTGTGAGGCATTCGAGATGTTAGAGGTCTGTTGCAAAGGTATATGCCACCTAAATGATATTAATATTCTGGAATATTATAAATTTTCCGATGAGTTTTCCTTCTCTTGGCTAAGGAGAGGTCGACCGCGAAGCCTTATATAAAAATTCATAAGGTTTCTAAACAGTTTTTACTACTTTCACATATGTTTATATATATATCTCAGAGAGTTGTAATGCAACTTGCGACAGATTAACAGAAAAGTTTGAAGAGACTGATAAAAGAGTAATTTTAAAAATATACAATTCATTGGATGTATTGTATTGTATATGAAACTGTTCATTTGCTGAATAACTTGAAGGTAAACCCTATATATAAATGATTAGCTCCGCCGAACCTGAAATAAACACTTACTGTCTTGCTTGCAAAGGAAACGACAGTAAATTTTCAGAGGGTTTCTACTGTGCCCAAAAAATAAGGTGACATTTGAATTTAAACTGCGCGCGCGTCGAAGGATTTGGAGAATTATTTTGTTTTAGGTTGGTAGTACTGTCAGTCACATTTATGTCAAACTTCATGTCAAAATGTTCATTAGTGTTTGAGATACGTCTCGTTTTGTGAGCTGCTAAATGTGAGTTTTTCGTTTATTGCGATGTCGAAATTTGTTGAGCAAAGGTTTTACATAAAATTTTGTTTACGGAAACAATTTTCTGCAGCGAAAACGTTGAGGATGGTGCGGAAAGCCTTTGGTGATGAGGCTATGTCTAAAAAAAATGTTTACAAGTGGCATAGTGAGTTTCAAGCCAGCCGTGAACGTGTCGAAGACGAAGAGCGTCCAGGGCGACCATCAACCTTATTTTTTGGGCACAGTAGTACGAATTTGAAATGGAAAAGTAAAAAAAAATATTCAAAGTATTAACATTTTATATATTTTCACCGCCTTTCTTGCAATTTGTGGATGAAATGCCAATAGAAATGTGCGTCTTTTGAAGCAAACCAATTAGACACCCAATTTTAGACTCCTGCTTTGGAATTGAAGTGCTGATCAGCCAATGCGTGTATCATCAAACTAAACAAATGATAATCGGAAGGCGGCCGATGAATACGACCAGTGGGCTAGCAGCTCCTAGACAAGTACTTTGATTGTATCCTGAACCGATTTTGCTTTGGGTGCGGCAGCAATTTCGTTTAACAAAGACTATGGCGTGTCTTCTGGAACATTATGGTCGTTTTTCGATCAATGCACGATTCAAATGGATCATTTTATGTCTGTAGCGATTATTATTAAGAGTTTCACTAGCTTGTAAAAGCTCATGACTTATCACACTATTCTGATCTCACCAAACAAACCATTGCCTTCTTACCCATTTCGATCGAAATTCGAAATACTTGTAAGGTAGCGTGAGTTATGGGTGTCTGAACGGAGTAGCGCTTAATTGAGACAATTCGGATATATGCGATGAGTCAAAGTGAATTCGATTTTGTGGACAGGTTAAAGGTTACACAAGAAGGTTCTGTGTTTAAATAAAAGTTCATGATAAAAAGGTGTCAGACTTTTCCCAGCAAGTTAAGTGGGAGAGCGCTTTAGGGAGTCCCACAAAATACTGTTTTTGGCTCTTTAGCTATTTTAGACATGATATGTATGGTATACAGTTTACTTAACCAAGACTCTCATCACATAAGATAATCTTTAATTAAGTCTAGAATTTCCTTCGAATATTTATACAAACACGATG